>RPOG01001007.1:0-196083 GCA_008086565.1 Thalassoma bifasciatum
CTGATGGTGGCCTTTGTTACTTCTGTCCCAGCTCTCTGCAGGTCATTCACTAGGTCCCCCCGTGTGGTTCTGGGATTTTTGCTCACCGTTCTTGTGATCATTTTGACCCCACGGGGTGAGATCTTGCATGGAGCCCCAGATTGTGGGAGATTATTAGTGGTCTTGTAGGCCTTCCATTTTCTAATAATTGCTCCCACAGTTGATTTTTTCTCACCAAGCTGATTACCGATTGCAGATTCAGTCTACCCAGCCTGATGCAGGTCTACAATTTTGTTTCTGGTGTCCTTCGACAGCTCTTAGGGGCTTGGCCATAGTGGAGTTAGGAGTCTGACTATTTGAGGTTGTGACAGGTGTCTTTTATACTGATAATGAGTTCAAACAGGTGCCATTGATACAGATAACGAGTGGAGGACGGAGGAGCCTCTTAAAGAAGAAGCTACAGGTCTGTGAGAGCCAGAAATCTTGCTTGTCTGTAGGTGACCAAATACTTATTTTACAGAGGAATTAACCAATAAATTAATTAAAAATCCTACAATGTGATTTCCTGGATTCTTTCCCCCCATTCGTTCTCTCATAGTTGAAGTGAACCTATGATGAAAATTACAGGCCTCTCTCATCTTTTTAAGTGGAAGAACTTGCACAGTTGGTGGCTGACTAAATACTTTTTTGCCCCACTGTACAACAAAAACCAGGTGACCCAGAGGCAGAGAAAGGCATTAAACAATGAGGTATTACTGACCTCTCCATAGCTAGCATGCATCACATGATTAATCACAGAAGGAGAAGACACAGAGGCCATGTGCCCCTCCTGTTGTAGTGCCTCAGATGGTGAGAGGACAGGGTGTTTGGAGAAGGTGAAGCATCGCCAGGCTGCAGCATTCTGGAAGAGTGAGTGACAAAACATGAACTACTGAAATACTGGTCATAATGCTGAGTGCTGTTTACTGAGGGCTTTGCATGGAAGTGAACACCCACAGATGAAAATTAAACCCAGATCCATTTCCCCTACTATTACATTAGGGGGCACAGCACCAACCCCCTCTCCTTGAAGAGCAAGTTCAATAATACTGATTAACATAACATGAGTCGCAGAAAGAAAACAAAAACAACTTTTGTTTTCATTATATGTGCGTTGCAATCCATGTCTAAAGCAGAATTGCCCCCTGTCAGTCTGTGTGGTTAACATTTACGATAACCTTAATCCTGTTGAGTTTGTTGGGACTGTAATGCTGATCAAAAAAAAAGTTCTGATAGTTCAGCGCTGAGCCAGGGCAGTGAATTCACTCTTGCTCATTACATACCAACCAATAATAACCTTTCTCCTGCTCCTACAGGAGTCACCTTTCTGCTCTCTTTGGGACAGAAGCTGTAGCCCGGTTGTTTTTCCTCTCACTCTCAAAACAAGTTCATTTTTTCAGCTCTGGTGTTATTTTTATCTTTTATTTTCTAAATGAAATGTTTTCTGGAAACATGTAAAAGAGGCTGACACTTTGTCCATCAAGAATTTTTACAACAATAAAAAAAAACAAGACATACTTGCTTAGATTTTTGCTATTGCAGTGCAGGGTTGCTAGGACTACTCCTTCCAGCTGCATGTTGAACTTTTGCTTTACCATTGGTCTTCGGTCATAGATCAAAGGTCACATATCCTGTTTATTACAGTGTAAAAAAAAGTATATCAAGATGTCACACTCACTGCACTGATGACCAGACGGATGGGCACTGTAGCATGTGTCTGGTTGTAGAGTTTGAGAGGGAGGGATTTGACACTGCCTCCTGGAAGGTCGCCAAAATCAAGACTGTCAGATTTTCCAACTTCCACCTGAGAATGAGAGTGTAGTGATAGTTATCATATTTCATTAATACCTCACCAGACATAGATAGACATAGTGTCTAACAGCATCTTGAAACTCTCTCTAAAGTTGAAACTTGACACTTCTTTCACTTTTTTATCTTAAAGCAGATTATTTCAGATTCAAGTGATCTTTAAAGAGAAGGGTCTCACCTCTAGTGAGGGATTCTCTGCAATGGCAACTAGCACCACTCTTTTAGCAAAGATATTTGCCCTGACAGCAACCTCTGTCTCACTGGACGCAGGCCAAGAGCAAACACTGAGGACACACTGGTAGACACCAGCCTGGGGAGGGATAAACAGAAGCTTTTGCTCCTCTGTGCTCTTCGGGCCAATGATGGTCTTGTTTTTAACTACTAGCCACTGGTATGGCAAGCTGTCAACCTGTGAGGATACAAAACGTCATTCAATGATCATGGAGCCATTATTCCACACTTTCAAGGCTCACTTTTCTACAAACATTTACCATGCTCACCTTCTCACCATCTATGGCCAAGCTGCTGACACTAATGGACACCTGCTGCCACCTCTCTGAGGGGTTGAAGAGACTGAGGGAGGTCTGTGAGGCGATGCCAACACAGCAGGCATGAGGGAACCGCAATTCCTCTGGCACCATCACTTGACCTTTGAGACGGTGGACGACAGAGGGATGAGGAAGGCTGATACATGAAAATACTGCCCCATTGTGTAGTAGATTTGCAAAAGGCTAGTTATCCATTTAAATATTAGAAATAAAGACAGTAACACTTAAGCTGTATGATTGAAGGAAATCTTTTGCACACTTACAAAATGACTTGTGGAAGTATATAAACGAAAAGAAACATAGAAATCAGTCCACTTATATTCTAACTTCACCTGGGCTTAAGAGCCTGGTTCTATTTCCAAGATGTAAATGGTAAAATGAGTACAGGATGGTGACTGACGAACCACACTAACATAATTGACATTACTACCTCTCAGTTCCTCAGGTCTACTGCCCACCATGGGCTCTGCTCCATAGAAACCATAAGATTTTCCCAGCATTCCCTGTTGGCACTGATGGCTTTGAGGAAGGTCATGTGGACCTGTATTCCTAGTTGTCCCCAGATGACCTGATGCATGATGATTAGTATGTCTCTCCAAGAGGTGACTGTTCGGTATGCCTGAGGGGAAGGGCACAGCGTCATCAAAGGACTAATCTACTATGGGGTGAAATACATTAGTAGGATTTGTAGGTGGTTATGCTTTACAAAACATTCACTGTTTGCCTCTCTTCTCAGCTTAAAACATGTGAAGACCTTTTATAGGCTTGTTCTAGGTGTTTCAAAAGCACACATGAATGGTCTTATATTCAGCCAAAAGCCATTCTCCTAACTGCCAAAAGTTTCCTTTGTGTGGCCATAGATGTTGTCTTCAGAATAAATAAACCTGTGTTGTCCGAGTATGTCCGGTAATAATCTCTTCAGCCTCAGACTTAAGAGCCTTGCTTATTTTCTACGAACAACATGAACTCTTTGTCCTGCAGGTGCACAGTGAACAGCCCCTATAAATGTGTCACAGTCACTGAAGATGGTCAAAAAGATCATCTGCTCACAGGGCCATGGAAATCATTTTTGAAGCGAGCAAAGTTTTGAAGGATGACGCAGAGAAAGACTTTTCAAAGCCGAAGGATCTCATTTCTGTAAACTCAGGTGGCTCACAGTGATTAGTGATTACCAGGCAGAGGACAGATATGGCGCTTTTCCGCAAACACTAATTCACACTGGATCTGTTTCTGGAGTGGAGCAAAGCGCAGCACAACACACTACATAGCAGCCACAGACAAGATCATAAGATCAGGAGAACCCACACGTTCCCACAGGAATTATATTGTATCAGCATTCCCAAAGCTTAAGCTGTTTCATTCCAGTAAAACCATTGACAGTCATTGTCCCCAACACTTCTTGAAAGTCAGTTTGTTGTCCTCCCACTTTTCAAAGCAAATTGACATTGTTGTGCCACTTGCGACAGAAGAGAGTAAGTAGGTAAACAGCTGTAAGAGCGGGCAAGACACAGTCATGCATCAGCAGCCTGACATAGCAGCTCCTTTTAACAAACAGAGATGAGCGCATCATAAGAAAAATGACAAAAAAAAAAAAATCGCCCTGTCCATCAGCCAAAGAAGCTTGGAAAGTTGCCAGAAAGTGAGGTAAAATCAAGATGAATGGGCTTGCGTAGCAGACTTACGGGGGAAATACACTGCATTCGTCTGTGTTGCATCTCCGCTGCAGTGCATGTTGACTACCTTGTCAACTCACACCGGCAGCATGTTATATCTAAAAAGCTGCAAGGTTGATAGACAGTAGTTGTCGCAAGACCAAGGAGTTCCCATGCTCCCCACTCCATAGATAAGCCTCTGTTCATGTTGGGCTGTAAAACCTTAAATCTGATGACTCCTGGTATGTCTCAGCTCATTCAGTCTGTAATCAAGCTAAATGCGATCCAATTTGGACATGGTTTCTTTTATTTTAGATTTCAAAGCCTCTTTTTCGGTGGTTCCCGGGCACCACCTCCTGTCCCGCTCGATCTTCCCTGTGCTGAATTTATGCATTACAGCTGCATCGTCCTGCAGAAATAGGGTTGTTGCCTATCACTTGTGTCTTGTCGTCGTCGGTACGCAGCTAGACTGCAACAGAGAGGATGCAGTGTGAGTTGACACATTGCCTTGAATGAATCCTAATTGATTTTTTGCCATGACGTGGCAGGGACAGAATGCAGATGGATGTGGTGTATTTTGGCCTAACGACTCCTCACCCCAAAAAAATATTGCAGATTTACATAAATCACAGAAACTACCTATTTTACCTACCAACCTATTTTGAATC
Organism: Thalassoma bifasciatum; assembly: GCA_008086565.1. Taxonomy (NCBI): domain Eukaryota; kingdom Metazoa; phylum Chordata; class Actinopteri; order Labriformes; family Labridae; genus Thalassoma; species Thalassoma bifasciatum. Next base: position 4,696 of record RPOG01001007.1, read on the forward strand.
CAAAACTGCAAATTTGGCAGAAAGGCGATGAGATCACACTCCAGCAAAAGTCTGTATTTATTTATATATATATTTGAAATACTTTCTAAAACTTTACTCTATTGCAGCATTTTTCTTGTTGAAGTACGCAGAATTTTTCGATAGGTTTCGTTTCTCTGTTTACAAACAGCATCCAAATTTGCCTTCTTCTCCGTGGCGCAGCGTCAGTGGCTGCACATGATCACTGCCCTCGAGTGTAGCTAATAGCACGGCTAATGGTTGTAGCTTTGTAAAAACAACACAAACGGCAAAAAAAAAACCAGCCTTGCGAGCACCTGCAGTATCGCATGAAAGAAACTCAAGAGCCGTACACCTGACTCCCTGCAGGTAAATGAGATACGCAGCAGATATAAAATCATTCTTTCTCTGTGTTTCTCAGCTGCAAGTGTAGCCACTCAGGATAGCTTCTCCCACTTGCTAGCAGCAACACACAAAGTCATCGTGATTGGCTGGTCATCACGAATATACTCCTGCCCTCCGCCCAGAAGCGTCCCGACTTCAGCGTGATATTAAAAGAATAGGTGAGGAGGGGTTCTAAAAGGGGGTGTGGCACGCACAGACACTGTCACATAAGTACAGAGGCCCAGAGACAACGCTTGAGCAGAATTATACCTGTAAAAACTAAACTTTTAGTTTCAATGAAAATTCTGCATACTCTACCTTTTGCGGGAGTTTTCTGCATAATATACTCTCACTTCATGGTCAGTAGCTTTGTTCTGGAGAAGAAGTAAAGACATACCTGTTGAGGGAAGACTGAAGAGATCAGATCCTCTTGCTCCTCCTACTCCAACATCATAGATGTCAGGATGTAACCGAGCCTGAGCTCCCAAGTACTGCTGAACAAGCTGGGAGTTGAAGAGAGTGGGTCCAGTGGAGTGGGACTGAATATCTCCTTGATGGGGAAAGTCCATTAGCCCTGCACACTGAGGCTTTGAGCTCGGGATGGGTGCATAGCCAAGTCCCTCTGCTGAGTAGGACGGAGGAATGCCAAGACCACCACTGTACACAGAGGATGACACTGATCTGGGAGCTCCCCACTGCTGGGAGCTCTGAGGAGCTGCAGTGGTGCTGGTCTGCTGGATGTTCAGATTACTGCAGTAGCCTGAGTCCACTTTAGTGAGCTGTCTCAGATTGGACTCAGTGAGTGGCTCCTGGCCCCTGTAACCCGCCAGGAGATCAGCACTTCCTTCATCGGGGCAGTGATATTTGCACTCACTCTGGCTGCGAGTGCAGGTCATGACAGAAGCACTGCAAGACCCTGGGATTCTGGGTAATGAGTCCAGACTTTTAGAATGCTGAGGCTGCATCTGCTCCAAGCTGGTCTGGAAGTCATTTTGATCAGGGAGGTCAAAGTTAGCTTGTGTTTCTGGTTCCTGAGGTGGAGTTGGACTGAATCTGATGATAGTAGTACTGAGTGCCATGGTGCAATTATTCTGCAGAATAAGAACCATTATTAATACTTAACACATAACGCACAACAAATGCAGGTAAACAGAACATGCTGATACAAGTCAGCAGCATTCATTTGTACAGCATGCAGACAGATTTAAAAAGTCTTAGTTGGGTGTAAATAGGGACAACAAAGTTTTGTGTTGAAGTCTGCTTCATATACATGGGTGCATAGATATAAAAACCACATAACAGGGCAGTCAGTGAGAATCAAATTAACCGAAGCGCGATAATTGCAATTCATGTTCAAGAAAAGTCAGTTTGCAAAAAGTCCAAGGGTGTTTTCACACCTGACTCATTTGAGGCAGTTGTCCCAAAACAGGGACAACTTTGGACCAACAAAGATAAAGGTGACTGGTCGTGTACCCACCGATCAGCCATCACATTAAGACCACCTACCTAAAACTGTCGTTCAGAGGCCATGCCGGCCTGCACAATTAGCATGATATTATGTATTCTGGCAACTTTGTATCGGAGCCAGCATTACCTTTTCAGTACTTTGAGCACTTGCAACTCTTCTATTGGCGAAGACCGCAGAGGCCGGGCTTTACTCCTCACACATACCAGAGAGGCTTGACTGTCCATGGCTAAGTGATATGTGCAGACCGGGAACAGCCACACAAGAGAAGCTCCGACCCAGTCATCTTACAACAAGTGTCAGCAAATTTGCCTGATTTTCCAGCTTCCAACACATCAACTTTGAGGACAAATGCTCACCTACTCCCCGGGATAACCCGTCCACTGAAAGGTGGCATCAAAAGACGATAATCAGTGTGATGTACTTTTTCCTGTTAGTGGTCAGACTGTTTTGGCTGATCGGTGTATGTACCTTCGTAACTTCCTTGTTTTTTGGCATTAAATCTGTCATTTCCTTCTTTATTTTCTCTGGAGTTCATCTTTCTGTACCTTAGGCCTTTCAGGTGTGGGTATGACGGTGCTTTCATTCATTGAGATGTATGTAAGTCTGCTGATACTAGGACTGGAGCTGGTAGACTGAGGAGAGAGGTCTAGAACTGGCCGTCTGTCTGTCTGACCTCCACCAGACAGAGCAGGTGATCCCAAACTACAAGGGAAGAGACAAAGCACATGAAAAGGGGCAAGAGAATGCAAATGTCCTCTACCCATCAGTGAGAGTGAAAATATGAGGAGCAAGAGAAACCACTTGTGGTTAAGGTTAGCATACCCATCCACACCGGGGACAGAGGTCTGACTTGGAGAGGAGTGAGTGAGTGGAGAAGTGGACGGCCTGAAGTCACGCTGCATTTCCTCCACACATGGTTCAGGGGAACCTTTCAGAGAGCCAGAGAAACAAAGTTGAAATGGCCCATGTACTGGAGTCTTATGGGATAAATTTTTCACTGGATTAATTTTGGGTAATGGAGAATTTATTTAAAGAGGACGTTTAGTGAACACTTAATCAGAAGCTACATCCTTGTTTTTCACTTACCAGATGCAGGGTCAAGCGGAGGCCCAGTGCTTTGGAAAGAGATGTCACGGTGCCTCTCCAGAGAGGTATGAGAAAGTTGAGCAGCCTTGATGCTCCCGGGTGAATGTTTTTTGTGTTGCCTCTGGCCAGCACTCATCTCTCTGAGGAGAGGGGGACCTGACTGCCCCTTCCTCCTACCCGGTGATGTTCTTGGACAGCTAGCTTGTGGTGTCTCTATTCGTGACCCCAAACTGTTTGATACTCGTGAATTAGAGTCTTCGGATTTGGTTATATTGTGTTTGAGGTTGAAGCCTGAGGGGGTAAAGGAGTTCTCATATTCTGTGACTTTGTCTGCAGAGGGCTGAAGATCAGAAGTTTGCCCTGGGCTTATGGATCTTCTGGCAGAGCTGAAAGATGTACTAGAATGAGGGACAGAGTTTCTCTTTATGTCAACTTTGAGAGACGGTGGATCTGACAGCAGTGTGGGGAGTGAGCTGGTGCTTAATGCTCTTGCTCCTTTACTGTCAGTCTCTCTCTGTTTGGCACTTGGAGACTGTCTATCTCCTCTCCTCTCTGAGCTCTCCTGTTCTTTAGGACATCCTGCTTGGGGGTTCCTTTGGGAAACGCTCAAGTTTTCAGCCAAGCCAGTCAAGTCGAAGGTAGTTTGTGCCAAAGATGCATCACTGCCGCCAGACACATCAATGTTCCTCAGATATTTCTCTATGTCAAATGCACTGAGATCTCCAACATACGTGCTTCTCTGTAGTGTGTCCATTATGGCTCTGTGGTCTGTCTCATGAGGAATCTAAAAAAAAAGAGAAAACACTTGTTTCAAATCATCAGTCATACATCACACTCAATTGACAACCTGCCATGTAGCCAAATCACTTTAATATGAGACTGTAACATAATATTTGACGTGACAGAGTGATCTGGTACATAAAATCAAAAGACGTACATGTTCAGCTGAAAGTGGTTCCTCTGTAAAGGTCACAGTATTTCCACTAGCAGCCACAGCCTCAGATTGACTCCTCCCCCGACTCCTCTTGGACAGCTCCATGATCATAGCAGCAAGTTGTGATGGGTCAGTGCTGATAGACGCGTCAGCAATGGCTGAAGCAATTGTGCTGATACTTAGCATCAGACGGCTGCTGTTAATGTCGGAAGAGTCACTGCTTTGATTACTCAAGCTGGACTCTGGGACAGAGCCTTCAACGTGATCAGGCAGTGTGGCTCTATCAGCACCATTCTGGGAAAAGAAGTAACTACATGATAGACAGCCATGGAGCAGTGCAGTAATATAATGCATTAGGAAGATAATTCTACCGTGTGTCCACATGACTGAGGGTTAGCATCACATCTGGGCCACATCTCTTCACCTGGTGCCTCAAGAGTTTTGTCAAGATCCTCTGAAAGGATTACAGGTCAGGAAAGCACACTGAACATCATCTTACAACACACATAGCACAAAATTTACCAAGCCTTGAAACCTGCATGTCTAAGCTTTAGTAATATGGAAAACATACCAGTGTTTAGTGTCTTATCTGCTTCACTGAGCTCTGTGGTGTCATTTGGATGAGAACCATCTTGTGTTGAAAACTCTGTTGGATGGATAAGGGCAAATGGTTCCCTCTTCTCTGGAGAAGTAATGACATAGCCAAAGGATGGCTGAATGAACAAAAAAAATACTGTTAATTCAGGTTTTATCTCAGAGGAACCTCAAGAGAAAAGGGAGCAAGCAAATAAATCTATGGTGATAATAGCATCAGAAATGCACCGAAACACAGTAGTGCTGCATATAAGGAAAAAATTATACCGTGATATTTTTGTTTCTTATGATATTTATTGTGATATTTTTCAAAGCTCACTGCTTCCTTCTGTTCGGAAGAATTCCCCTTGGAATGAGGATAACTGACTCCTGCACAGAGGTTCCATTGTTTGAGTTTCCCACCATGACCGAATAATATTGCAGGAATATTGATTATTTCTGTGAACGTGCTGCATTCACAGAAATAATCCAGCCTGCACACACATGCTGAGCAGACACGTAGTGGCTCACAGTTTATCCTCCTCTTTTGTTTTGCCCTTTTTGTAGACTTAAATCATCTTTTTCCAGAGATGCAAAAAGTAATGTTTCAAGACATTTCTAGAGCAGTTATGCATTTTGTGAAGTCGGTCCACAGGAAGCAAAGTCAACCTCTGAATTCCAAGCAGTTTCTGGGCCTTTCTTGCTTCTGTCACATTTTTTACAAACTGTGGTCTTATTTTTCCCTTCGGTAAAGTCCTGCACCTCTATAGAGTCAAGAAAACCATGGCAATAGGCTGGTGTTTCTCAATTCCGTCACATGTAGTTGGATGAAATTTAGAAGGTCTAAATCATTAGATGAAAAGGGGAAAAGGAAAGTGACTTTCTCTGATTTTATTCTTTTAAAAATTACTAAACAAAATAGGGGATTAATGTATGCAATACATTTTTGGGTTCCCTGAAATAAGGGATATAAGAAAAATATTAATGGTTGCACTTAATTCAACCAGTGTAAAAATTTTGATGTTTGAAATTTCTTTACTCACTGTGTTTTCATTTACCACAGCACTATGAAGTCCTACACCTTTATGGATTCAGGCAAAATTTGAGGAATTTTTGAAGCCTCACCACAGGGTGTATGCTCATTATTCTGGGCTTGCTGAAAGCAGAAAATGAGGAGATTTTTTTGCTTTTACAGCATTAAGCTAGAGGAAACGATTGATTTTCTAAAAAAGTTTCGGAGGACATGAGAAGGCAGTGGGGAAATTCTCTTGTCTCCTTTGCCATGTGATCACACGTTACTTATGTCACTTGTGTTACAATTAGCCATGCCAGCCATTTAGAAATAAGTGTTTTTTGCTCCTACCAGCAGATTAGGGATTCAGATGGTTGAGCAACAGGTTACTTCAACATTAAACTACCACAGTTCCAATTTTTATGGCAGCTCATGAAGTCATACGGCATGGGATGGAGGACGTGAAGTGAACAATAAAATAAGCGATTAGAAGATCCAAACTTCGACCCCAGAAACAAATAGTCTGTTCTGACTGAAGACAAAGCTGAACACACAGATCTGGAAGCTGCTGCCTTTGACCCTGAAAGTATTAAATAAAGCACTTTATGTGGTATTGACTATAATCAAAATGTCACATTGTCTGAAACTCTGCCATGCTGCACTCAGATTCAACGCTCTCTCTGTTACTTGACCACCCTAAAGCACAGCAACTGAGAGAAGCGATTATTAACTAAACTGGCTGGCCACTAATGCATTAAAGTGACACCCATTTTTTTGACCACCAAAACAGAAGTTGTGATGCCAGGTCTCAATGCCAGATATGGATGTATGTGGGAGTCTCTGAGCTTAAATTGTAAGTTCCTCTGTATCGTTACTGTAATACTAATGTAACATTTGTAATAAATCTGCAACTGGCATCAGGCCCACAACACCTCAGCAGAATTTTAGCAGTTACTAGCTCTGGCATGACCCCCAGCGCTCACTGCTCCTTATACCCCCAGCAGAACACCAAAAAGGACACAAAGAAGTATTCTTCTATATTCAAGAGCTCTTGTTTTACCAACCCGTTTTACTAGATCCACATCCTCCACGTTGCCCAGACAGCCTAGTGCTTCGGAGCGTTGTTCAAAAAACTGCCCAAGAGACAGCCGCAGATAGCTTTGATCACCCTGCTGAAAGTCTGAGGAGACCTGGGAAGCCCTCATGAGGATGTGGCTGCTGGAAGGAACCTTCCAGGATGAGTCGCTCTGAAAGGTGTTATTGGTGCTGGCTGGTTCAATCTTTTCCTCCTGTGATACAGCAATGCTTACAATGAGTCATCAGAGAACATGCTTACACATTAAAAATGGGGGGGGACAGAAATCAAGGGATGCATCCAGTAACTTTTTAAGTCCTGTTACTTGCGAAAAGCTGCTGCAAAGTGCTTCACTCATGGTGAGTCAAGATGAGATAAGATTCCTTCTCCTGTCTTGATGTTGGGTCTCTGTTAATAAAATAACTAAATACTCTAACATTAACAGGTATCTACCTGCTAATGTTTTGTAAAGTGTCTTGAAATAACGTTTGTTATGATTTGGCGCAATATAAATAAAGATTGATTGATTGATTGATTGTTTCGCATACCACTACCCAGGCTTTGGTATAAGCCAATACCAATCTAAACCAATATCAGTATGAATTTAACCATTTGTAATATAACATCCCAAAACGAGACTTCTTTCTTCTGTGTGCCACCACGGCACACAGGAAGTGATCAAGCCATGTGACATCTCCCAAACTCAAGCATAATAATGCATCTAGTTTATCCCAACGTAACCATGTAGGCACATTATGCATTACATTAAATTACTAAGCAATGCAGCTTGAATAGCAGAGGGTCACAATAAATGATACAGTTTAAGGGGGTCAAGACTACAATTGACCTACTGGTCCAGATGTGAACCTGAAAGCGAACATTTCTTGCGGCCCGGCACTTGAAATCAATTTACAATGGAATCTGGCCCGCAGCGTTCACTGCATGGTTCGCTATCGGGATCATGAGAGAAACTGCAGATGTCCCTGAACACAGCATAATGACTGCGTGAATCCAGAAAGCAAAAAAAGGAGGCAGATGCGGCACAAATTAAATAGTGAAGTGATGCTTAGGCAGGGGAAACTGTTCACCGAAGGTGAGTTTCTGAAGACTGCATACTGCTAGTTGCTGTGAATGCAGCAAGGCATTCACAGCTTATGTTCTTCTGTGTCAAAAAAGTTTGAGATTCTTCTTCTTATTCTTCTCTCTTCCGCCCACTTTTTTGGATCGCTTCTTCTCCCACAAATTTCAACCGATTTTCACCATTCAAACTTCAAAACGACCGGCTTGTTCAGGACTGGTGCGCTATGACTTTTCAGACCGGTTTCACTAGTACTTTCAGAGATATTCCACTTTTTTCACGATTCTCACACGCATAGAGAATTAATTGGATTTGGAATCATTCAGGGAATTTTTTCAGCCTCGTTCAGACCCTTCTCATTCAGTCATACTTTCAGTCAGAAACTTCATTCTACCTGCAAAATGTTCAGCCATCGTTTGGTTTTTACAGTATATTTCAGCTTCTTTCTTGCATTTATAGTTTCTTCACAAATTTCCTTCAAAAGTCATGAAGTTTATCAGCCCTTGCAGCAGTTTAACATTGGTGTGTATGTGGTGGAATGTTCAAACTGTAGAGTGAGGATTTGAATTTTAGAGTGTGGACCAGGAGAGAAATGACCTGGTAACTTTTTAGATAAACAGGCCTAGGGGCCACAAATTTCACTCCACATACACAAATTTGGGCTCAAAACGTAGGTAATCTTGTTCTACTTCTGATTAATGACCCTTGACACCAACAGGACAAAGAACAAAGCCTACAGGTGGCCAACTGTCACAGAAAGTCATCATCTGTCCCCATCTGCTCTAATGTTAAATCTCAGGGGACTTTCTGAGAGATCAAGAAAAAGTTACACTTTTTTAACTCACATTTCTGGTAAAACCTGTGGCTCAACAGACATGAAATTTACATCAATAGATACTCCTAAGCCTTGTGTATCTCATGATAGTTTTCTTTTTCTGCGAGCCCTTAAGGATTTTGCACAGCTAGAGGAGATTCACACCCTTGTCCCTGGTTCAAATCCAGCTCCTCATCAACTGTCTGTCAGTTAAATCAAACAGCTGCAGCTTCAAAAAGCCTAACGAGCAGGTTACCATGGAGACCTGTGATCTGACACACCTGTTTATACCTACAGATCAAAACACTGATGAAGAAAGAAACTCAAGTGATTGTTTCTCTGCATCACTGACCAACACACAGCACACCAGCACACCAAACATATACCCACACACAAACACACCAAACACACACACACACACACACACACACACACACACACACAAACCAGCACATTAACCGTATACACACAAAAACACACACACAAGCACACACACAACACACACAAGCATATTAACCATGTACACACAAACACACACACACACACACACACACACACAAGCTCTCTCTCTCTCTCTCATAATTCCCACACAACTTCTAGGGATAAAAAATTCTTTCATTGTGATTCATTGATTTCCTTTCTTTTCCATTTATTCTTCAGTTCACCCATTCATTTTTTCATTTTGGACATTATTTCACATCCTTTCAGCCAAGTCTTCATGTTCATTCATACAGAGACTCTCTCTCTCTCTCATACACACACACACACAACACACACATCAGCACATTAACCATATACACACACAAACATACACAAACACACACACACACACACACACACAAGCATATTAACCATGTACACACAAACACACACACACTTCACTGACTCAAACATCTGATAATTCTGATAATTCCCACACAACTTCTAGGGATTAAAAAATTCTTTCATTATGATTCATTGATTTCCTTTTTTTTCCATTTATTTTTTTCAACTCACCCATTCATATGTTCATTTCGGACATTATTTCACATCCTTTCAGCCAAGTCTTCATGTTCATGTTCAAGAGTTCTCCTTCAACATTTTGCATTCAGCAGTTCAGCGCAAGCTTTTTCAAGATTCATTCAACCATTTTCAGATAAATTCAGTCATTCAGCATATTCAGGATTCTGCATTAGCAGTTCAGCGCAAGCTGCTTCAACTTCTGCATTCACAGCGCAATTTCTTCAGAAATTGCTTTTCTAGTTAGACTTGGGCTAACCCTGAATCTTTCCTCCTCAGCCCTGAATGTCAGTCAGGGCTTGACATTGTGGCCAGCTGACCTGTATGAAAGGCTGACTGCGTGCTAGGGCCAGTTAAAATAATGCGTGCAAAACCAAAAGCATAATCACATAGTTTTCATAGGATAACTTGCTGTTGTTTTGACAGTGATAAGTGTGAGATCATATCGTTTTTGACTGAGTCAGCGACGTCTCATGGCTATTCCTCTGCACGCCTTTGCGTGCGTAATGGATGAACGGCACAGGCACAGACAGCTCCGCAGCACTTCTTCTCTAACTCATCAGTGCACTGAAAACAGCAGATTGCATCTGAACTACTTAACACAGGTTGAGGTGGAGGCTTTTTCTTGTCAATCATCCGGGTCAAAGCCGAGTAAGGTCGCTCAAAGTGTAAACATAAGGAGGGGAACAGTTGAGGGAAAATGACAGAGAATATGAAAAAATTATCTCTTTTAAGCTGTTAAACCTCAACAGTGTTAACTATAAATTTTATTTAATCAGACTTGAGGGCTGTGGGGAAGAAGGCACGATGTTTTGTTGCTCATATTGGTCACGTCTGCCTGATGAGACAGTCCCTAATGTTCTGACACTCTCAGGTGTCTGGCAACAAGCATTAGGTAACAAAAGCCAAATAATAATGTGAAAGTTCATGTTGAGGAGGACATTTGTGCCAAAAGTTAAACAGTCTTTTAATTTTTTTTCTATTGAATACCTGATGTGGCCCCCTTATAAAAAAATTCGAAGCTCAGTGGCCCCCGGGTAATTTGAGTTTTAGACCCCAGTACATTAGCATAAGCTAATGACAGCAGGATGGACTCTAAAAGTATAGCCCCCAACTGAGGCAACTGTCCTTTCAAACTAGGAGATGAAAGGCTACAGTGATTTTTACCTGCATGAACTGATGCTCTTTCTCAAACTCCTCTTGGTCTTTCACTATCTGTTGCATGGCATCACCTGCAAAGACAAAAGAAATGTTCAGTCCTGTATCATCAAAAACACCTTAGACCAGGGATCTCTGACTCACAGCTATGGATTGCAGAACCATTTCATACAGCCTGCCACTTGATATCAATTTATAGTGATATCCAACCCACTGTGTTCAGTTTCCAGTAAAATTCAACTGTTCAAACAGTTGAATGTTTTTTGATTTTTTGATTTTTTGTAGAGCACCTGAAATTTTCCTCCTTGTGACAACACTGGATGCTTACACACTTCCAAAAAAATGCCCAAATATTACAACAGAACAGTGGCACGTACTGATAGGAATGAACTCTTCAGCCTCATAGTGTCCAATGTTTTCTGATGTTTTTCCATCAACCTCCTTCTCAAAGGAGGAGTAGTATGCAAGGTCCGTCACCCATTGACCTTCTTCATTCTGGTAAACCACACCATGGCTGGCATCAGCACCTAAAGAGGATGTACAAAGGAATACTTCTATTATGCCTTTAGGCCTGTTGTCATTTTAAAATGTCTGACTTGAAAATATAATTCATATCAAACCTTTTTGGAACTCCAGCTCCAGGTTTTCCAGGCAGTTGTTCCAGCCATCATCTGAATCTTCTTGGTCCTGGTGGAAGCTCTGGGAGAAATACTTTGGTTCCAAAGAAGTGGAAAGTGGATCTTCATCATCCTCGCTGGTACCAAGAGAAGCCTCTACACCGACCACATCACCACAAGGCCCGTTCCTTAAGCCCAAGGAAGACCTGGCCCCATCCAGCTCATCTATTCCATCATCAGTGTCATCTTCATTGTCATCACAGTCTGGGAGCATAGCCTGAAATAGAGACAGATGATAGGTTATCAATCGGCTGTACCCTTTCTGTTTTTGATTTGAAAAATGTTTAAGCAACCACAGAATGATCACTGATAATGCTTCACAAACAGTTGACTCCTTCAGGAAGGGCCTGAAAACCTTTTTTTTTAAAAGCTTTCTTTAAACTTTGCGTCCTTACGCTCCTGTTTGTCATTTAGTTACAAGCTTGTTCTACTCTGTAGCATTTTGATATCTCTTTGATGAAAAGTGCTTTACAAATAAAATTTATTCCCGTTCCTTTCTTATCTGATGATTTGAAACAGCTGGTAAAAAAGATAATTCTTTAAGCAGTCAGATGATAGTACACTTAACTTAAAAGACTTAGAAAAAGTAGAAAAGAAACTGTTCCTGTACCATGTGCATGGTCACATGTAAAACTTTGATTAACCTAAGTTTCACATTAGACATTAGACTGAAGTAAGATAACATTGGAGTCTTGCGTGAAACTTCTCAATAAATCATACTAGAAACCACAAATTTAAGAACAAGTCAGAGTGAAAGAGACCAAATAGGGAATTGGATAAAGCCCATCTCGGGTCTCTGAAAAGTTCAGGTACATGAATCATACCTGGGAGAGGTGGAAGCTCCCCTGGGTTATTTGAAGCTGTGAGGACATCAAGTTTGCTGAGTTCTGAGGTCTCTTAAATCCTGCTTCACTCCTCGGATAAACCGGCTCCAACAATCGATCAACAGTGGATGCAGAGTCTGTGTTCTCCATTGCATCCTGGGATTCAGTGAGAAACAAAACCTGAATGAAGTTACCATGGCTTCAGTCGCATTCACTGTTTTTCCTATGGTTGCTCTCATTGCAGCTATAAAAATTTGTCCTTATCAGAACACAAAAACAATACCATGACAAAAAGTATACCTGGTCTTTTCATACACGTTTTTTATTTGAAAATAAAAAAACTTTTTCTATGGATGACAAGTCAAACAAAATCAAAACACCTACAAGCAGGGTTACAAGGTGCCATCTTAACCCACCAGTGCCTCCTGTCGATCCAAGACCATACTCCTGGTTACGGGAGAAAGTTTCTGGGCATACAGCATTCCTCCCAAGGAAGAGCTGGCCTCTCCAGTTCCAACAGGACCTACACGGTCACCCATCTGCAAACACCACAGAATTCATTGGGTCCAACCCCCCTGAACACTCAGGTTTAGAGGTGCATAAATGCAATGATGTGTATGTTACCAGTACTGATATCACATTTCTCCCTCAGTGTCCATACTACAAAGACAGTCTTACTGATGTCAGAAACTTGTCATAGTGCCATAGTGTCATTCTTACCTCAGTATGTCTTAAGGTATCAGATCTTCCACACCCTGGTAGATTATTCAGAATGTTGTCCTCATTTTCATCAGCAGTACTGCTACCCACAATTCCCAGCCCGCGCAGAACATCATAGGTTGTTGGGATGTTCACTGATTGGAAAGGAACCGTAGAAACTCCTCCATCATTTCCACTTCCTTCACTCCCGCTGCTTCCATCCCCACCTCCTCCATCCCCTGGACATACACAACAAATGGTCACTCCAAGGAGAAGTTTTAAGAAAATGTGTCCACAGACTACCAAGAAGGTGCACCTATCAACCACGGGCCTCAGGATCTGGCCCACTGAACCAACATGTATTTCACAGAACTCTGAAAAGGGAGCCCATGGGAGTCTGCTCATTTTGTGTTTTAGTAAAAGAAAATTTTAGACATCATCTCAATGCTGGTATAAAGGGACCAAAAGATAGGAATCCTCAATATCGCAAATCTGTTTTTTAGCTCTATGATAAGTTAAGGCAATGAAGAGATTTCTTGAATGTCACCAGTGAGGGATGTAGTGTTCGCCAGGTCAGTGAATTAAAGTTAGCCCATGTCTGGTTAAACACAGACTTCTTGTGACTGAGACCACATTAAAAGCCTTGAGTGGAAAATCAGAAGGAGTTAGGATGGCGCACTGGTACTGCTGTGTGACAACCTGGATCTGTTCTTCCTGCATTGCTATGGAGAATGTCAGATCTGTCTCCAATAAGATGGACCAGCTAAGAGCACCCAGCACCAGAGAAAACCAGAGGACAGAGTAGCATCATGCTCATCGCAGAGACATGGCTAACAGAGCTAACATCAGACACAACCCCACATTAGAAGGATTTCACCTGCTGTGAGCGGACGGGATACAGGAGAGTGAGACTGGCTAAAGTCCAGTTCAGTCCTGGACCCTGCAAAGGTGAAGGCTGACAAGAGAATTCTGGACAAGCTGTTGTCTCTGATGGACTTTTCTAATTAATTAATTTCTACTACTACTTTTCTAATGGCTAAAATACACCGCATCCGTCTGCATTTCACATCCATCTGCGTTCCGTTTCCACGGCGTCACGGCAGAAAAATCAACTAGGATTCATTCAAGTCAGTGTGTCAACTCCCAATTCATCTGTTCACTTGCAGTCCGGCTGCGTGGTGACGCCAGCAAAACGCAAGCGATATGCGGCAATCCTATTCCTGCCAGAGGATGCAGCTGTGATGCATTAATTCAGCGCAGGGGAAGATCTAGCGGGACAGGAAGTGATGCCTGGAAACCATCGTAAAGAGCCAGAGACTTTCAAATTAAAACAAACTGTGTCAAAATTACATTGTATATAGCTTGATTATGGCGGTAAACAGACATAACAAGCAAAGACGCACCAGGCGTCGGCAGATTTAAGGTTTTACAGACCTACATGAATGAAGAGAGACTTATCTATGAAAAGGGAAGCCTGGGAACTCCTCAATCTTGGGAGGCCAACTGCCCAACAGCCCTGCGGCTGGCGGTGGTAACACGCAGCCGGTGTGAGTCCACAAACGCAGTCAACATGCACCGCAGCTGAGATGAAACGCAGACGGATGCAGTGTATTTCCCCTGCAAGCGCCACTCAGTGGCAGCTTGTTGCAGCAGCTCTGCCTTTGTTGTTCTTTTTTAGTTGACACTTACTATATAGTTATATTTACATATTCTTGGAACTTCTGCACTTTACTTTTTTTTCTTGCATTGCTGCTGTGACTGTAAATTTCCCCTTGTGGAATGAATAAAGATGTTGCTCATTCTGTCTCATCCTTTACAAGATATAAGTGAGGAAACATGGTTTAAGTGTTGTGAAAATGCACCTGAAACCGGGGGGTTGATGACTTGTCCCTCAGCTGATCGACGGTGTTCAATACCGGACAGTAATGGACCACCCTGATCACTTGAAACCTCATCATCAGAGCTGCCTCCCTCTAAGCCTGGCCTGAAGCTGGGGCGATTACTCTCTCCAACCTGTTATAGCATTAAGATACACAGTTACATAAAAAGATAAATCAATGTTAAAAAACTGTTTTACAATAGGAGTCTTGTATTTTTACTTTCTCACCAGGTGTCTGGAGGTGCTGGGAAGCAGCCTCGTTCTCGAGGCACTGAGGTTCCTTCTGTTCGACTCAAGCTCATCCTCAGTGTCCTCATCACTGGCAGGACAAGAGTCCATACCAGTAGCAGCCAGACGAACATCTGGCATACGGAAGTCGTCCTGCACAGATACCAAACAAGATTCTTTATATGCACAAGAAGCAGCTACTAAGCACTGGACAGAGAGAGTGTATGTGTTCTGACCTGATCATCAAGGAAGTGGTGTCTGTACTGGTTTGGCCCAGTAGGACTTAAGTTGGATACCACTTCAGCAGCACTTTTCAGTCCCTATGAAGAATGACACGTCATTAGAGACAGTGATTATTAAATGAGGCTTGGATCCAAAGATATAAAAGTAACCAGTAGAAAATAAAAATCGAAAATAAAAGAGATTTACCGATGCAGAAATTTCTTGGCCTTCCACTTGACCCCTCTGCATGGCAGGAGGCACCAGCTTGTTGAAATAAAGCTCGAGCTCATCATCAGGCAGGTCATTGGCATCAATGTTATCATCTGAAAGTTATACACACCATAAAATGGCACAACAGCATTTGCTTTATTCTTTGTTAGTACTGTACATTGTTATGTTCTGGATAGATGGATGAACTGTTCAACCTTTGAATGGCTGATAATAATAAGCAAGAATAAATATAAACTATTGCATTAATGAATTACAAATTAATTTAGAAAATGAGAAGAAAGTCCAACCTGAGAGATCACTGTTAATGCTATCCACAGACATCAGTTTTTCATTTGCCAGGAAGCTTGAGTTACTGCCGCTGAAATGATCACTGTCCACTCCTTCACTCTGTGTACTCTCGTCCTCAGCTGTAGCTGGAAAGGGCTGAATCTGTGGAATTGACCCCATACATCACAATAAGGACACAATGACACACAACAGACATACTTTATCAAAGGTTATGCCACACTTAAGTGTGTCTTAAAGAAAAACTACTGTGAATCAATGCTGCTGAAGAAACACTGATGTTCATTAAAGTGTGCCTTCAGTAAAAGCTTCAAAATCTATAGCTTTTTGGTTTTTTTTGTTTTGTTTTTTTGTTTTTTTTTGGGGGGGGGTTCTGTTACCATCAAGATATCCATCAGACTGGGAGTATTTTAAGTGTGTGATGTGACAAATATCAATGACAGTCCATGCAGAAAAAGCTATTGTGAGTACATGATTTGTGTTATCACCAAGCACACCTTGACCTTTCCCCAACACCACATGTGTAAGTCTTCCAGTTCATTGCTGTAATGGTTCTTGAATGTGCCTCTGTGCTGAGGTGTTTTTTTCCTGATGTCAAACTAGGCCCCAATCCAGGGCCTCGTCTGGTACCGGATTTTTTTTCCTCTTCCATCCTAGCATTATCCATGACTCCATCTAATGAAACAGGGCGCTGCAGGAAAGTGAACTACCAGTTCTCCCACTCCTGTCCTCCCCATGTTATTTGTTTCTGTCTCTTTTATGTTTCTTGGATGGGATGTAACTGAAAGGCAAAATCTTATGTACTAAAACATGTACACTAGTCGTCAATAAATGAATCTGAATCCAAAGCACACGTTATATATATAACCTTTATTCAACAAGATAAAAACTCATTGAAATCAGGATCTCTTTTTACAAGTCTAGTGCTAGTCATAATGTGCAACACAAACCAGTACACATAAGTGCAGTCAAAATGAGTACCTTCGAATTTGTCGAGTCTTTAGGTTCGAACTGTGAAAATGTCAGGAGCCCCGAAGACAAATCTGTTACATAGAATGATAAAACCAGTCCATCAGTATCACTGCAGGAAAATGTGTGATCATTCCAAAAATTCAACTTTCTCCTTCTAATTTATCAAACAGTATATTTCCAAGCAGTAGCTTTTCAGTCTTCAACAACCAGTGAGTGTGAACACAAGCAGTGTGACTGTATAGTATTTATTGAAATTGACAGAAGTAAGACCTTTTACCTGTTCCGAGTTCTGTTGGCCGCCCTTGGACCGAGCCCATTTGAGTGGAAGGAAGCCCCACCATTGGCCCACGGTGTCCAGATGTGCTCTCATCCAGATGAATTTTAACAAGCATGTCTGAAAAACGGTGGGCTGCGATAAAGTCATCTGCATTGTCCCTGTAAGCAGACAAAGATGTCAACACAGTTGTGCCAAAAAGTTTACACCCTCCAGCATTTCTGATTTTTTGGCTTTTTCTCAGAAAATATGAACAATAACACAAAAACCTTCTTGTCACTTATGGATAGTGGTTGTGTGAAGACATTTACAAAAAAAAACAAAAACGAGTTTACTCTTTTTAATGACAACTGCTTCAGCCAATGGCAGGTCGACTTGGCCTTGTGTTTGGATCATTGTCATGTTGGAATGTTCAAGTACATCCCATGCACAGCTTCTGGGCTGATGAGTGTAAATTTTCCTCCAGTGTTTTTTTGATAACATGCTGCTTTCATCTCACCATCAGTTTTGACCAATTTTCCCGAGCCTTTGTAGCTCACCCCAAAATATCAGTGATCCACCTCTGTGTTCTCATTGGGAATAGTGTAACTTTCATCATAGGCCTTGTTGGCTCCTCTCCAAATGTAGCGTTTATGGTTGTGGCCAAAAAGTTCAATTTTTGTCTCATCACTCCAAATGACTTTGTTGCTGTTTGCCATACTGTAAGTGAGATACTTTGTGCAGAAATGGCTTTCCTCTGTCAACCCAACCATGCAGTCCATTTTTTCTCAAGTGCCTCCTATGTGCATCTTCATTTTTTTTTTTCCAGAGAGTCCTGTATTTCAGCTGAAGTTATTTGTTGGGTATTTTTTTCTTTTTGCATCTCTAACAATTCCCTGCTATTTGTGGCTGAAATTTTTTGTTGGTCTACCTGACCACGGTGTAGTTTCAACAAAAATCCCTCATTTTCCACCTCTTAATTGGAGTTTGAACACTGCTTATTGGCATCCTCAATTCCTGGGATATTTTTTCATAACCTATTCTTATTTTTTATAGCTCAATTAACTTTTCCTGAAATTCATTTGACAATTTTTTTGCTTTGCCCACGACTTAAAATCCAGAGATGTCGGTGCAACATTGAGTATAGATGCATGTGTCTGACAGGAACCTTGGAACTCACTAACCTTTTACCGAGCGGCAACCTCCGGTCTGAAAAAATGAGACAACACGGAAGTGCTAAAAAGCTGCTGTTCCTCCAGTGACCGCTTGATGCTGGCTCCAGAAGCACCGGAAGTACTGTGTTAGCAGACGGGAAAAAGGCCATTTTCAGAGCCGAAATCGGAGTATTTAAAGCCTGGTACAAACCCTGTCTCCCGTCTGGATCGCTAATTTTGCTAACGGCTCCCACTGTGGGGGGGGGTGAATTTTTTTCTAACTCAGCCGTTTGGAAGATATTAGGACTAAGAGCTTACCCAATCAGAGCCACAGCACAGATCACGTGACTGACGGGCGCCCAATAGCTGTGAGTTTGGGAACTTGTCACTCGTCCCATTTCCAATATGGCCGCGCCCGTCGTTTAGCCTCAAAACAGAGCTGCAGTAACAGACGGGTGACGTCACGGAGACTACGTCCATGTTTTGTACAGACTATGCCTTTTACACACACAATGATTAAAAGCTAATAGATCACAGGTGAGGATGGTCACCTTTAGTAGCCATTTAAACCCATTTGTTTCAACTTGTGTTCATGTCATCAGGGCAAAATCACCAGGGGATGCAAACTTTTGGTCAGGGTCATTATGGAAAGTTTTGTCATTATGATTTCAAAAGAGTAAACTATTTTTTAAATAAATGTCTTCACCCAACCACCAACCATGAGTGACAGGTTTTTGTGTTATCATTCATATTTTCTGGGAAAAGGCCAAAAAAAATCAGAAATTCTGCTGGGGGGTGTGAACTTTTTAGCACAACTGAAAGAGTAACATGGAGCAATATGAGATACAGGAACATCTTCAAATCAAAACTCAAAACTCATCTGTTTCAAAATACCTACTTTTTTTAACTGTTCCATACTGTCCCCCACTCTATTGCTTTTATGTTGCAGTTTTTAACTCTATTTTGTTTTATGTGTTTTTACCCTTTGTAAAGCGACCTTGGGTGTCTTGAATAGTGCTTTGAAATAAAATGTATCATTATTATCATTATGAAGAAAAACCATGCATCAAAAACTGGCCGTCATACATTTTGGCTAAGAGAATGTTATTGAAACCTTCTAGTTAAGAATTCACAAGATCAGAGAGAGAGGAATCATTGATTTTTATGCGTGCAGCTGGCAAGATTCTTCATCACTTTGAATAAAACAAATAGTTAGAGTTAACAGCAATCAAAAAACAATGCTAAGCACCACTACAAGACTAAAGGCAAAAATATAACACCACATTGTGACCTTGATTTACACTCACAGATCATCTTTAAAGCTAAGGGCGAACTTGGGTTGTTGTTCTCCGACAGATGACTGTGAGGTGACCTGCTGCCGCGCTCTGCCCTCCAGAAATGATGCATCAACAAGCTCCCCTCTGTGAAACAGAGCACACAGCACTGCTTTCATGGTACTGCCCATGCATTAAGGTCATACCTGTATCTCTAAGCACCTCTGGCACATGTAGCTCCTTAGCTACCAAAATGCAGTGACCATGTCCTGACTTTTGTTTTCCAGCAGATGTGTTGTGTATCACACAATGTTTCCACAAACCCACAAACAGGAATTGGAAAGATTTGTAGCATGTGACACCCCACTTTAAACAGCTTACATGATGATTCACAGAGACAGAATAATGCATTAGAGTGTTTTCACAGCTAGTCACATCTGCCCAAAGCAGAAGCATGCTCCCACCCACCTGTTGTCGGACTCAGGTCTAATTTTAGCCACTGTAGAGGCAGCCACTGGAAGTCCTGGACCTGAGCTCAGTGTTACATTCCCTAGCGTGGTGCGGCCACTGGTGCAGTCCAGAGACTTGGAAAGAAAACTTGGGAAGGCTTCATCTTCCAGTTTGTAGAAACTGTCTGCCATGTTTCACACGGGCGCAGGAGTGATAGCCCACACGGTTCTCCTGGAGTTCATGTGAGGATCATCTGTAAAGTCTTCGAACGATGAATAGAACCCAAAAGCGGGTTAGTGTCTCTGAGACAACCCAGAACAGACATATCCGATCATCTGATCATTATTATTATCAAAGCACTGATCTAAACATCTCATATGCAGATCGTTAACACACGAGAAAGGACTTTAGTAACAACTTAGTTTTTGAAACACAGTTTTCTTGAGTAGTAGCAGCTGCACACGTAAGTTTATGCACTCTGAACAAATACCCAAAGAAACAGACGCTAACATTTGACGCTAATGTGGCTAACTTTTGAGGCTAGCATCTTGCTAGAAACAACTGTTTGTGAAGTTTGCTCCGACAGCACGATCCAAGCCTGGACCAACTGATCTCATGTCTTGGTAACAAGTTAAAGGGGTAGTTCTAAAAAAGACTTTAGATACACTCTGACCATCCAAGACATTTTCCTACCAGACGCAATTTGTACACAACTGATTGAACCACATCAACAAGTGGATTAAATCAAAACGTCAACGTTAATATAAGTTAGACTCACTCTCAGCAGTTCAGAACTCGGCCCCACGATGCTTCTCCAGATGTTTACCAAGGCCGGGTTAACTCAAATGTAGTACAAAGCCCAGCGAGTAACTTCACAGCCACTTCAGCTGGTCATTGGTGATCACAATCAAACGTTTCAAAGACACTAACGCAGTTTGAGGAAGCAGCAGAGCCCGCCCAGACACCACAGGAAGACCGCCTGACAAATACGGCTTGAGGGTGGGACTTAAGCACTTTCGACAAGTGTGATTGGACAACAGGGTGGATAGATAGAATGACGTCCTCAATAATATTCACTGATATAGGGGTCAATGACAAAAAGAGGGTCTAAAAACTTATTTTTAAAAAGTTCTTTGAAAATGGATAAAAATATATTTCTGAGAGAAGAATTATGTTTTCTAACAGATTTCAGTGGATGACCAACATTTCAAAGATTTTAGGTTCATTATTTTTTAGTATTTTTAATTTGAGCACCCAAAAATGTCAGGTGGCGCAACCAAATATATGAAAATACATTTATATGTTCCTGTTCTGTTTTCTGTGTGAAATTATTGGGAGGTATCTCTCAAGTGTCTGTAGTGACTCATACATTTTCATTTTGTGTGTTTCATTTCTTTTATTTGTGAATAAGATAAATAATTTGAAGTTAAAATAACATTTCACATTATTACATTGGTTGTACCACCTGACATGGAAATTGTTCCAGTCACCAATGAAGTGAAAAAACCTTTTTTATCAGTATTTCAGAGAAATCTACAAACTTTTTCCACTTGGTCACAAATGTCATTTGGGGTCCTCTGGCTGATGCAGTTTCCTGTTTCCTGTTTTATTCTCTTCACTTTAAAATAAAAGTCTAATGTTCCGGTTGCACCACCCTGACATTTGACAAGGTGAAAATTACGGGACAAAAGTTTTTTAAATTTCTCAACAGCTTTAAAATTCTTTTTATTTGCAAAGAATGTTTTATTTAAAAAGGTTCAAGCATAAATGAATGCCACTGTATTTTTAATTTCAATTAAAAATAACTGATATTCAATTTTTAAAGTTTAATTACTGTGGATACTTGTCAGGACGGTTGCACCACCTGACATTTGGGGGATTTGAGGAACCAAAACACAAAAAAACATGTTTTAATTTTAATAGTTTAAAGATGTGTTCAAATAAGACAGGTTTCATAGAATAAAGAAATACATGTGATGAAATACTCAATTCATGATGGAAGGAAATATTGCACTCAGACACAAAAAAGGGACGTCACGTCATTGACCCATAGTTTAACTTTTTGAACTTCTTACTCGGAGATGAGCTGTTTGTGTTTATGAAACCTGCACATTATCAACGGCTCATTTATTTTTTCAAGCACATCTCACAATAGTGAATCCCCATTTCGAATAAATGCTTTTCAAGCATTTTTCAAGCTCGAAAGTTTTATAAAGTTGCTGTGGAGGTTATCTGAAAAAGCTAGTGTTTTTCTCGGATAAAGACTCTTTTACCATGAGCTCTAGCATCCACTGTTGTGGGAATGTCACTCTCATCAACACGTGTGCTTGATTAGGACAGGCTTTCAACTCTTCTTTTCTTTGTCCAAGATAACTTTCTGCTGAACACAAAGTGACAAGGTAATGTATTTATTTGCAATTACATAGAGCTATTTTTGTGAAGGTGCCTTCAACCAAATTTTGTAATCTCAGTTTGTAGTGTGATATAGTTTCCAGAAGTGAGCAGACTATGTGTTTAATGCAACTCACAGCCCAGTGCTCTGAGACATATCTGTAAAATGTAATATCAGTGACTCCTGGTTGTGTGCTACCAGTGTTCATCTATCAACTCCAACTCACCATGTAGACATAACCTGGCTCTCCAATTTAATTATAGACTCTCAAGTTTGAACAGACCAGTATGACTGCTGCATGTGGGTTGGAATGAACATTATCACAAGCAGCCTATCCCTGTTTTAGCCTGTGCTTTTTACTCTTCTTTAGCTTTCTTCTGCTGTCTTTTTCATGCCAGACTGTCTGGTACCAGTGTTTATCATTATTACAAAATAGATCCAAGAAATCTTTTCAGCAGAGTGAAACATAGATCTTGCTTCTCACTGATAAACTTTACCAGCCAGCGTGGTGTTGTCATAGAGACTTGTACAAGCTGTAGGTTAGTCTGATCCTGACCAGAAAGCTGAATAATATTGTATAGAAATTTTCATTTTAAATTGTGAAATATCAGCAGGTATATATATCTAAAAGTGAGACTTTTTTGAGTTCGTTTCAGTAAGTCCTCACAGGTCCTTGAAAGACACAAAATCTGTGAATAGCTGTATAACATATTTTTTTACTTTGTTTTTATACTCTCTGCTCACCCATTTAAACATTTGCTGCAGTTTTTCTTTGGGGTTTCTGTACACCTTAAGACAGCACTATAAAACAGATCAAATCAAGAAATGAACCATAGAATCGAAATGAATTGTTCGTTTAAAAGGTCTTAGGTTAAAACTTGGACACCAAACTTAAAGTTAACAAAGTGATTGTGAGTGGCCATGTGGGAGCTGTACTGTATCATGTGTTCTTCCAGACAGCTGTGAGAATGTGTTGTTAGCAGACAGCTGCCTGCTGAGATGGCCCTCTCTTATGCACTCCATTTTGTGAAAAGCCAAGAAGCTTTTACCATCACCATAAGAGCAGACACCACTGTCTCTTTCACTTCACATTTTAGTAGTGAAACTGCAGGAGTAGTACCTAATCTTTTACTTTTAACCTCAACTGATGCAAACTTTGACAAGTGTTCATCTATATTCTAAAGTCAGATCCAGAAAAAAAAGAAAAAGAAGCTATGAAATTGTATCATCTGTAAAAAGGTAAGCAGAAAACTTATACCTAAAACTCTCTTTTATAATCCACGTCCAAGGTCCCAGTGTTGTTGAACAGGTCTTGTGTACTCGCTAAAGCCATGCTGGTCTATAATGTTGGGTATCACTTGGCCACTGTGAAGAAGTTCTCACAGCTAAAGAACTCACAGTAGTGAGTTTTTGATACAGAAGATGTATCTTATGGAGAGGTAAAACATTAATGAAAAGAGACTTTTTGTCCATATTTTCATTTGTGATTAATATCAATCAAAATAAGACACTTTGGATATTTTTTGGTGTTTATTCTGACTTTAGTTGAGTGAATTCTTAGAGCTTCAAAGGCACCTTGTCTTTGCAGGTACTGAATGTTGATGTCACCGTTCTTGAGTATACTGCCTTGTTTAACATGTACAAGATTTTATGACAAAATAAAGAGAAAACTGCAATTAGTTGTCTTTTTGCATTAAAAACATCAGAAATAGAAACAACTTTTTTCTGTGTTCAGTCAGCATTTGATGTGAAAACAGTTAATAAAAGGTATATGTCATCATAGAAACTCAACATTAACTTTGTCTTTTGTTTTATGCAGAGGAAAAAGAAAACATGCCAAAGCTTAAAAATATCCAGCTCACTGCCCCTCAGACTCTGGTAAAGGCAGAAGAGCTCTAGAGGAGAGTCTGTGGGGAAGAGCCTGTTGCTGAGGTTGAATGGGCTCAACATCACAGTGCTCTATGAGGGAGGAGGGAGGCAACAGGTGACCGTACCTAGTCCCTGCTCTGGGAGTGTCCAGAGGTGGAAAGAAATACCTGAGGCAAAAAAAAGGAAAGAAGGAAGGAGACAAAGACAACATGTACGTGGACAAGGAAGAAGACATTGACAACAGGATACAGAAAGGGGACCACAGAAGGAAGCAGAGGTTACAGAGAGATGAGAAAACTGCTTGTCTGAGAAACATACAAAGATAGATAGAAGACTAGTCAGTAAGAAGTGTGTGTAATCATAATTTAAGATATGGAAAAAATGAATGAATGAAAATGACATTTCTTTACAATTTAGTTACTTTTTATATTCGACCCTACGTCTATTAATAAATACACTTTAGTCAGGGTCGATTGATTGTGAGAAGTTTGTATAATTTCCTCGGTCTTACGTACGTATACTTTTTTCTTCAACCTGTCACGAACATACATCTCGTTACTTTCCCAAAAAGACTCCCGGATGTTGTAGTACTGCTCCAGTACCTTCGAAGAGCACCATGCAGAAAACAAAAGAAAAAGCTTCAAAGAGGAAAACACAGTTTCCATGCAAAAAACAGAGGTCCAGTGTGTAAGAGTGAGCCATACCATCAGGTTAATTCCATGAAAAAAAACTGTATTTTCTAAATTTGCATCAGTGTTTCCATCTGAAGGAAATGTGGTTATTAGGCTAAATATCCCAAATAAATGTGATTGACTACACATCTAAAACGAACCTGTAAAGAAGGCTACATATCCAAATGAATATGGTAATAAATCTACATTCCTGTAATGAATTCAGTAATTAGGCTACATAGGTTTTATATGTATGTATGTATGTATGTATGTATAGATAGATAGATAGATAGATAGCATATATACTGTATGTGAGTATGTGTTTATATATATATCTACTGCTACACAAAAAAAAATGCTTTTACATGCTCATATCCTTGTAATAAAATATATTTTTTGACTCCTTTTCTTAATGAATATGGCTATCAGGCTTTATTCTTATTCCCAACCTCATAATTACATAGTTTTGTAATGTTGAATTAATAGTTCCAACAGATTGGATCAGTACCAGAATACCAAAGCCTAAGTGTCAGGTAAGTAGGATCAGTGCAAAAAGTATTGCTGTAATAGCTGAAGTGGCCGCCTGAACAACTGCTACTGGCGGCACAGCCTCCAGGTTTTCCATAATATATCCAAAAGCATATTTCCTGGATGCAGCTGTTAAATGTTTATCAAGTTTCTTTAGTAGCCCTTAAAAAACTTAATCACTGGGACAGGTTGCTCCTCTAAATACTCCAGATATTGCTTAAACTTACACACTGCTTCTCATATCATTTACAACATATTCACGACACACTGGATCTAAATCACACTCCCACAGGATAAACCGATGAGAGAAATGTGCAGCTGATGGAGAGGAGACATTAGTAATACGCAGGGTGCTGGTATATCTTTGGAGAGGTCAGCTGCCGGAGGGGAGGGGCAAAGGGAGCTCTCTTTCCAATCCTGCATGCAACAAGCAGTACAATAGAAAATTACTGTAACAAAGCCCCCTTTACTAATCAGTCATCAATCACTTTGTACAGTTAACACAATGCAGTAAAACATTTAAATTAGGTTAGAGAGTTATTAAACAGATAATCACACAATACACAGGTCCAAGGTTAGACAACAGACATGGTAAATATTGAAGTTTTGTCAGGAGATTGAGTGATGCTAATATAAATACAGAAACTGTAAATCAACTGGGATGAAAAAATGTGTCAAGATTCAAGATAAGTAATAAAGCTGGAAAATTGTCTTGACATAGCACTCTGTACATTAAGGTCTCTGTGAGGTCTATCTGTTGTGAAGCTGATTGCAATGACACCAGTGGCTGGAATCAGTAGTGCTTTTTCAGGATAAAACACTGTTTCCCATAAGCACCGTCACCCACTTAGGCCCTTTTTCTCTCTGTCAGTCCTTCTCTAGTGTCCACCATTGCTCCAAAGGAAATCCAAGAAATCCATTAAGCAGAGAAGAACACATCTCTCAAATCTCTGTTTACAGTTTTAAACTTTGTCAACTGGTGTAGTGCCGTCAACGGGAAATTCTGACCCAATGACTGATGCTGAGAAATTACAATTAGAAATAGCTTGTCCTGGAGCTGATAATCTCACTTAAAATTATGGATTATGAAAAGGTTAATGTAAAGAGGTGACACTATTTCAAGATCACTTCAAGAGTCACAGTGCCTCCAACCAAATGCAATAGACAATGATGTCAGATTAAGTGAAACCAATTTAAGAGTGCCCCAGGAGTATTTAAAAGGCACAAGATAGGCTTTATGGTAAAAATCAGTGAAACAACAACACATTAATTCTAATAAGTGAAGGTGTTGCTTTAAAGGCAGAGTTTATAAAACAGTGTTTCTTCACACCAATAAATGAGGTTATTACAGTTTGTTAATAGGGTTCACTTCAGCCATGTTCCAGCAACACAAAGCGTTTGGCGAGAGCTGTTTGGTAAAAAGTGAAATGAGGAGACAATAAGATATCAGTCTTTGATGCAAGTGTTCACACAGTTTTTGTCAAAAGGAGCTTCAGCATTTGAAATAACAGACAATATCAGATTCATAAGAACAGTTTTATTTGACTTTTCATGAGTTCTAACACTGATATTAAACTACTCTAATGACATGCAACAGTACAAATCATTAAAAAACAAAAACCTCCAAACATCAGACTTGATGCCGAAACACCTGTGTGCTGGAAGCCAAGCTCTTTGCACATGTGCAACATTCTGGCCTCAGAGAGTTTGTCAGTGCTTAGCTGCAGTCCCAGTCAGTGTGAGGGATAGTAAGGTGTCAGTTCTGACTGGTTTGGGTCAGGCAGGGTGAGTGGCATCACAAGGACCACACCACCTACCTTCCTGCAGACATCCCATTCAGGGCATTCTGGGAGGTCTGAACTGAGGAACCCACCACAGTGCTCATGGCTGTGGGCTGACCAGAAGCGCCGGTGAGCGGGCTGCCATCTCCCTTCAGGATGCCGGTACACTTCCAGTTGTCCATGTAGTTTGCTGAAGAGGGAAAAAAGATGCAAGTCAGCGCTCATAATGGTGGTGACTAGGCCTGTCGCAACAATCAATAAATTAGAGCCCGACCGATGCCAATACCGATACTGGGGGCAAAAGAAAGCCAATACCCGATATATCGGCCAATATCCCACATATTTGCTGATACATAAAATAAGAACATTGATATACACACGATATATACTGTACATGAACACAAATTGTTGTAATACCTAAAATATGAATTTGGGTATGACAAAGCAACATTAAAACAAAGTATTATAAATCTTTTATTAGAAAAGGGTGGAAGTGTGTACTGACAGAAGCATTTATCTCTGTTTATTTTTTTTTAAAAAGCATCTTACGCGACATTAGAACGCCATATTACATATTACAGTAGAAACGGTATAAATTTGGCCACGGTAGAGATTTGTGCTCTACCGTCATACCGTGTCGTTGCAACGTCATTGTATTTGCCTCTGTGTGAAAATGGCTACAAGCACAGTGACAGTGGAGGAGGAGGAACTGGTCAAAAAAAAGTTCTACTTCCGTGATTTGGGTTCAGAAAGTCAGATGTGAAATGCACAAAAGTTAACACAAATGTGTTTGAATGTCTACTGAAGGTAACCATCCTCACTTGTGATCTATTTGCTTGTAATCAGTGTGTGTGTATGAAAAAATGAGCAGGGTCATTTTTGAAGTGTCTGCTGTCATTGTGATTATAAAAAAAGAGTAAACACAGTTGTTTGTTAATAAATGTCTTCACCCAACCACTAACCATGAGTGACAGAAAGGTTTTTGTGTTACCATTCATATTTTCTGAGAAAAGGCCAAAAAATCAGAAAATTCTTAAGTTCTGCTGGAGAGGGTGTAAACTTTTAGGCAACTGTACAACTGTACAGGTAGCTGATTTATGGAAATGAAAGTCAGATTAGGTCAGCCCCAACTTTAGTTCATGTTGTTTTCAAATCTTATTTGGTCTTCATGGTTGGAATTTAGAAATCTATTGAAAGTCATGTGACACATTCAGCCCAAAGAATAAATCTGAATGAAATATTTTACTAGCGCTAAAAATATGTAACTTTATAAAGTGTGGTTTGGAATGAAATGTTTGTTAAACTTAACCTGATTTTGATTTTTCCCTTTGGGGCTGCAAATTTTAGAAACCTGACCAAAATGTCTGCTTGAATCATTAAACTGGTGTCATTTTTTTTATTCAAGGCTTAAATGGAATGTTAAATATGGTTATTATGTTGAAATGCTGAGTCAGCACCCAGCTTAGCTTAGCACCCAGTACATCTGAGGATTGAAAGATTTCCTGTTTTTTTAGCAATTAAATGGATTCTGGAATCTTTCGGATTATCTAATGTTGTAATGAGTCAGAGCGTTGAATGTATCTGACGCTGAAGCAGT
Source organism: Thalassoma bifasciatum (assembly GCA_008086565.1). Taxonomy (NCBI): domain Eukaryota; kingdom Metazoa; phylum Chordata; class Actinopteri; order Labriformes; family Labridae; genus Thalassoma; species Thalassoma bifasciatum. The sequence goes on from RPOG01001007.1 coordinate 33,260, forward strand.
CAAACGTCAATATCAGCATACAGTCTTTCTAAATCAACAATTAGTCAAAAGCAAAAAACGGACAGGGTGAGGTAACTGGAAGCGATTGTTGGTACTGTGCAAGTTCCAAATGTCTTCATTCTCAAATAGACTGCTACCAACAACACATTTGCCAAGTCACTCAATAGTGGTTCTACCCAGCACTGGAAATACCGCCTCCAGTACTACTGAGGGCTACCTTTCCAGAGGCGAACACAACCGTCGTCCCCAGAGGAGGCCAGTAGGGTGCTGGTGATGTTCCAGCTCACACGCCACACCTGGGAGTTGTGGTTGTCAAACTGAGCCACAATCTGCACCTCGAACTTTGTGGGTCCGGCAGAAGTGCTCTCCTTCCTGTGGGGTAAAACAAAGTTAAAGAAAGGTAAGTGATACCCTAAAGGGCAGGGGTCTCATTTTTGTTTTGTTTTTACAGTCAAAATGCAAGAAAAAGACTGTGTCACCTCATAGGAACAAGTTTAAAGATCCTGACATCTTTTGTTGCAATAGCCAGCACATGGAAAGACCTTCCCAGGTTTGGAGCGAATGCAATGTCATGGACTGCATCAGTAACTGTCATCAGTGTTTCTGCTTTGGCGTATTTTCTTTGAATTCAAAATAAAATCAGTTGCATATGTCAAATTCAGAACTTTGAAGATCTTTTTAGGTGAGTAAATCTTTTGAAGAGTCACATAAACACCACTAGATAACCTACCTTGTGTTTTCATTATACTCATAGATCTGGACTTTGCCACCATATGCCACATTGCTGTCATCACTCCCAACTGCGAACATGGGGGGGTGGGCGCGAGAGCTGTGGGGATGACATAAAAAACAGTCACGCAACAGAAGAAAGGTTTGAGTCACAGTGTAACATAAAAGTGGTTAATTAAAATACTGGGGGAAAACATATGCTTCACTTCAATGTTATTTCATTATAGAACTCCTCATTATAAAATTTATCATAAACGTAGAGTAAGAATATGAGTACTTTCAGTATCCTCACTTCTTGGTAGAGACAAAAAGTATGAACATCAAATTGCTGTGGTTGTGTACCTCCCATCAGTTTCAAAAGTGCTGCATATCTAGTTTTCTGAGTATTAAACTCCAAAGCTTTTAAACCTTTTTTGTTTTGTTTTTTTTTTCATTGAGACAATAACCATCAGGCCAACAGAGCACTTGTTTAAAATCAAACTAGTGTTTTCAACTATTGACTGTTGTAGAAATTAGACCAATTTCTCATTCCTTTTAATACAGATAGCACACAAGGCACAAGTTTATATTTTTTTAAGAGGGCCATCAACAATAACTGTCATCATCAATGGATTATTGGGCTGCTTGCTTCCAGGATGTCTAAAGCACAAAGATAATCAGTACTTATAATGCAAATACACTGAAGTGACAAAATCTTAATTTGGGAAAGAAAAAGAAATCTTGTTCCTCTTTAACTAGAAATGGCTCAAACTACTAAATATAGATACATTAGTAGAGAACATTTTAACATGTAAAATATAGTATTTAACTATCTAATAACCAAAGATGCTATTAAGTTCTCAAAGCATTTTAGTGATGCAATAAAGTGCTAGAAATTTAGAGTAACTGGAAATGCTCTGTACATTTTGGCATAACAATGGTTTGACAGAAACTCACGGTCTAACCTCGAAGGATTCCAAGAAATGCAGCTGCAGCTCAGCTTGCATGAAATTTCATGCTGCAGGGACCACTGGCTTAGGTTCATTACGTCAGGGGCCTCGTAGATCCTCACCACTCCATCTGCAGAGCAGGTGGTCAACATCAGGCCCATGTGTTTAGGGGCAAACTTCACATCAGTGACTGAGGTCCTACTATCCACCAGCGTGGTTCTCTTGATCTAAAGCAGACACGCAGAACAAACAAACATAGCAAAGTGGTCCTTAGTGTTGAGGAATTTTCTGGAAGCTTGAGGAAGAAAACTCAGGAGACTCAGATGACTTAAGTTGAAAAGGTTTATGTAGCTTGATCAAGGAGAGGAGACAGACAGTACACTTGGATGCGCAGTGTAGTGCAGAGTCAATTCTACCAGACCTCTCTGTGTATTCAGTATTTATCATTTCTGAAGGTTGTTATGTCTATTTAGGAGACCAATGAGTTCAGCTTAGGATGTCCCTCTCATCCTGATACAAGAGAAACAGTCCTCACTTTGGAAGAATAAGGGAATGCGTGTATCTAAGGCCAAATACAGGGCTGTGACTATGATTGAGACATACAGAGGAAATTAAGGTAACAATTGTGTAGGATAATAAGGAATTAGGAAAATTCCATGACACTTAGCAGTACAATATTAAACTGAGTAACTCCGGCACACTTATAAAGGCAATGCATATTGCTGAAGTTCACTTCTTTGAAACAAAAACAGAAAGGTGATGAAGTGTGTTCGTGTTTATGCTTCTCATACCCAGTGGCTCAGTCCTCTCTTTTTGTCATTGGACTCTCCCACTATCTCTTCCCAAACAGCCGCTGTTCTATCGAAAGAACAGGATGCCAGAACCTGACCAAATTCTGGATGAGCCCATGTCACTCTCCACACTGATCCACTGTGTGTCTACAGAGAAAGAAAAAGTGGTTCAAGGCAACTTACATCATAGATGTGATGTAACCTCGTAGCTGATGAAGCGCTATAGTACCAGGAAAGCCTTTTCTAAACGGATCAGCAACGGTTTACCTTCCAGCTGGCTGTGCAGTGCCACTCTCCATTCTCACTTTTGTCCCAAACCTGAAAAAAAATCAAGGCGATACAAAGTGATGCTAGGAAATAAAGCTGATGTTAAGTATCCAAACGATTCAACTCGATCTCACAGGATATCATAACTGTTTTAGGGGCAATTAGACATCTTGTCAGCCTTCATATGAAGTTCCAGTCTCATTCTGCTGCCATCCTAGCCTGTATGCTACAGGTGTTCCTAGCAAACTAGCCAAACACATCAGTTTAGAGCTGCCTGACATGACCAGAATGCACCGCAGATCCAGAGGGAGCATCTTGCGAATTACTATCACGTTATTATCATGACAACTACTGCTAAATGAAAGACGTTTGATTCAACGATGAGCTGAGGATGCTGATAATACAGGTGACAAGCTCACAAGCTAACGTTAGCAGCGTGGTGCTCCTTTGCCCTTAGCTTACGCTACCTTCACACTTTGATCACTGGAGCAGGTTGCCATCCTCCGACCGTGGAAGTCATACGACACATCGTGGATTAGATCTTTGTGGTCTGCGGCGATACTCCGCGCAACAAACATGTTTCTATAACCAGCGACACGACACAGCTAACAACTAAACAGTCATGTGTCTCCTTGTGCTTGGCGGGTCTGCACAGTGAGTGTGCGCGCTGGTGATGGCCACAGGGGGGCGCAAGACTGTAAGTCATTATTAAACAGTATTTAAAACGTTTAGCCCGTAGACTGATTGTAAAGTCTATGGTTAACTCTTAAACTGTTAATGTTCATAATTCACATAATATAATGCAAAAATCTAAAAAGTAAAACCATGGTAAACAGCCAGTGGTAGTACAAACTTGACTGAATTTATCGTTGGCGTTTTACTTGGGTTGCCAGGTTTTGTAAATGAAATGTGTATTCGGATGTATGCTGTTAAATATTTGCGTTGCAACAAATATTGCATTGCTAAAGAAGTAACACGCACACAAACACACACACACACACACACACACACACAAACATACATGCGTGGGGAAAAAACGTACTCCTATGTAGTATTGTTCTTATTACTATTATTATTATCATTATTATTATTTCTTTATTTTTTATTATTATTATTATTTTAAGTATTATTTATTTATTTATTTATTTATTGATTGATTGATTGATTGATTGATTGATTGATTGATTGATTGATTCATTCATTCATTTATTTATTTATCTAACTTACTTTTCTGGAAGCTTGAGATAAGCATAGAACTGGCAACCCATGTCGTCCAGCGTGCATGCACTAGAGTGCAGCAGGAGCGTGCAGGAGCAGCAGACTTCCCGCAGGGATCCCCAGGGTTACACAGACTGTCGTTTAGATGGCTCATAAGAAGGACTAATTCTGTGAACGGGGGCCACAATTCCATAATCTTACTGCGAGTGTCTTGCACTAATTGCGATACTATGGAGGAAGAATTCGAAGACATTGATTCGTCCGGGAGATGGCAAAACCTTTACAATGTAAGTGAGGACGCTGGGCCTCTCGTGTTTCTATGACGATACGTTGCTAACTTGCTTAGCTTCAGCCAACTAATATGATAGACAGCAGTTAGACGTTTTCAGAATCATCCTTTTTCTTGAAGCTATGTGTCAATTACGTGGCTTTGTCAACTTAATACATTGGTCACATTGTTTCACGTATAGGTAAAGGTTTATGCCCCAGGTGACCGTGAAGGGGGGACTGAGCAGACAGTCGGCGGTTGTCGTAGCTGACTTCCGTAGCTGAAAGCGTGTAGATAGCTGCTGAGCTCAGTGTGTGCTAAAGCTGGCTGACGCTAACAGACGTCAGCTGCAGTTTCTGAGAACTGGTGAGGACTTCCAGAGAAAAGCGCATGTGTTTTACCACCAGCTGCCAAACAGAGCGTTTAGTGCACGATATTTCTGATCCGGTTTAATTTGGATTTGATCCCGTAATACTGTATGAAATGGAGAAGTAAAGATTGACATGTGTGTGGTGTTGTTTCGTAGCCAACCTTAACACTGGTTGGAAAGTTTCAAGTGAACAACAGCCATACGAAAAATAGACCGGTAGAACGACGTAAACAGTTATTTATCAGGCAGCAGCTCACAAATTTAATGACAGACGCATCTTCTTCCTGGGCTGTTCATGGAAAACAGATTTTGTGATTTCATTGGGAAAACTTCCAACGTAATTACCTAATCTCAGCTCAGTTTCAATGAAAAATTCAGGGTAATGTCAGTACTCTTTGATGGGGAATGATTGTCATCCTTTTTACTTAAAGTTTTAGCCTCATATTTTCTGTAAAAAAAACAAAAACTTTTGTGCTTTGGTTGCCTTTAAATTCTTGGGTCTGTTAGCTATAGTTCATAGTTGCTCATAAAGTTAGAAAACAAAAAAAAAACCTCTCCTCATGAAATGATTGTGACTTGCAAAGATTCAAGGATTCAAGGAGTTTTATTGTCATTCAACCCATGTAAAACATGGGTGGGACGAAATTAGGTTACCCTGGTCCCGGAGCAAGCCCAATCATAGAAATGAGAATAATAAATATATACAAATATACAATAAGAAAGAGAATAAAAGAACACAGAAAACTAGCCTTTTTAACAAATAGACAGAATAAAAAAAATAAACTGTGCAAAAATTGCAGTGATAAGTTGTGATTTCACTCATTTTGTGGTACAGTTGTGCTCTCCAGCTCACATACCCAGCCACATTTTTAATTTCAGAGAATAAGACTGATAACACAAAAACTTTTCTTTCACTCATGTTTAGTGGTTGGGTGAAGCATTTATTAACAAACTACTGTGTTTTCTTTTTTTGAATCATTATGACAACAGAGACCACCAAAATTACCCTGTTCAAAAGTTTACATACCCAAGCTCTTAGTACCTTGTATTGCCCCCTTTAACATCAATGACAACTTGAAGTCTTTTTTGTTGGTCGTGGATGAGGGTCTTTATTTTCCCATTGGGTAAAACTGACCATTCTTCTTGGCAAGTAGCCCCCAGTTCCTGTAAATTCTTGAGCTGTCTTGCATGAACTGCATGTTCGAGATCTCCCCAGGGTGTCTCAGTGTTATCGAGGTCAGGAGACTGAGATGGCTACTCAAGAACCCTCAGTTTATTCTGCTGCAGACAATGGCAGGTCAACTTGGCCTAGTGTTTTGGATCATTGTCATGTGGGAACGACCATGTACAGTCCATACACAGCGTCCGGCCTGATGAGTGCCAATGTTCCCCCAGTATCAGATAACATGCTGCTTTCATCTTGCATCAAATTTGACCAAGTCTCCTGAGCCTTTGTAGCGCACACATCCCTAATAGATTAGTGATCCACCGCTTTGTTTCACAGCAGGAATGGTGGACTTTTCATCATAGGCCTTGTTGACTCCTCTCTAAATGTAACAATTATAGTTGTGGCCAAAAAGTTCAATTTTGGTCTCATCACTCCAAATGACTTTGTTCCATAAGTTTTGGGGCTTGTCTCAGTGTTGCTTAATATAAGTGTCACTTTGTGGCATTTTTGTAGAAATGACTTTCTTCTGGCGACTTGACCATGCAGCCCATTTTTTTTCCCAAGTGCCTCGTTGTTGTGTGTCTTGAAATAGCCAGACCCCATTTTTCAGAGTCCTGTATTTCATTTGAAGTTCTTTGTGAGAATTTCTTTGCCTCCAGAACAATTTTCCTAGCAATTGTGACTGAAACTTCAGTTTGTCTACATGACTGTGGTTTAGTTTAAACAGAAATCTTTATTTATGTCTTTTTAATTAGAAATTGAACACTGCTTATTGCCATCTTCAATTCCTTAGATTTTTTTTTTTATATCCTTGTTTTGTTTTGTACTTTTCGATTACCTTTTCCCACAGATCCTTTGACATTTCTTCCTTTTTTTCAATGTTAATTTTTGGGCTTTTAATGTCTTTGATGGATAGAGGAGGACAGCGGATAGCGTTAGAAAGGGGGAGAGAGTGGGGCGTGACCTGCGGCAAACAGGTCACAGGCCAGACTTGAACCCAAGGCACCTGCTCGAGGGCGAAACCTCATGGAGCGCGACCTTTACCACTTGGCCATCTGCGATCCCTGTTGACAATTCTTTTGCTTTCCCCATGACTCAAAATCCAAAAAATGTCAGTGCAGCACAGGATGAAAGATGAAAGGGTCTGTCAGTAGCTCAGACATTCACTGACCTTGTGTACACACACACACACACACACACCAACGCACACACTGTTTACAAAGCAAATAGGTCATAGGTGAGGATGGTTACCTTTAGTAGCCATTCAAACCCATTTGTGCCAACTTGTCTGCTTTTTATCTGGCTAAAATCACCAGGTAATGTAAACTTTTGAACAGTGTAATTTTGGTGGTTTCTGTTGTCATTATGACTTAGAAAGAGTAAACACAGTTGTTGGTTAACACTTTGGGGCTGGAGCCCTAAGACACCTGCCTGAACAATTTTACTTATCTTGACCATAAAAGGTTCAAAAAATGTCCTGTGCCTAAGTGCTTACGCCCTATTTTTTTATGGAATACTTTGAACTAGGGGTGGGGAAAAAAATCGATTCATCTAAAAATCTTGATTCTACTTACTTAAGATTCTGAATCGAGTCATAAAATCGATTTTTAATTTCTTTTTTTTTAATCAATGTTGCCTCCGTCTCTCAGATAAACACGACGCATCCCCCGTCTCATGCAGCGGAAAGAGTATCCTCCACCACTGGAGATATTGGATAACTCATATCCACACACAGATCAGTATTTATTAATCTGAATGCAGGTGGAGGGTATAAACTCAAATCCCACGCCAGGTAAGAGTTTGTACACACAAGTTTCATGTCAGACGAGAGCGCAGGACAGCGCACCAATATGACCTCTGTCTGAGCGGAGGTCATATGAGTGCAGTGAGTTTTGAAACGAACCCAACAGAGGTTCATAGATTAATATTTAGATCGTTAGAATAGATTTGACACCAAGAAAATGTCTAAGATTTCACTCCACTGCTGCCAATCTCTGTAAAATACATTGCATGTGAAAATGCAGCGCGTTCTGTCAGCTGATCCCTGCATCTCACAATTTTTTTTGTCCTTTAACAAGTCACTTTAAAACTTTAAAGGCAGTTTCCTGTGATTGAAACAATTCAAAGTCCGCAGAAAAGTTTGCAGAGAACATTCAGAGGACAGTGGATCAAACTTTTCAGGTGTTGTTTTTTTGTTTAGAGAGAGCCGTAATGATCACAGGATTTACCTCCAGGATTGCTGCTTCACTCCTAACAATATTATCATATTGATCTGAACTTTGAGTGAAAAAGTGGACTATCCAATAACAGAGGAAATTCATTCACATTGATCACAACTGAACGACTTGAAATAATCATAAAACTCTGCTCCACCTGCACGTCATGGTGCAAAAGCGACACATTTCATCGTCATTTCTGATCACAAATTAAGTTAATAAATAAGTATAAAGGTTTACCAATTTGCAGTCCTGCATAATGAAAATGTTTTATCAACATCAGACACGGTGCAGGTCCGTCTGTTGCTCCATCTATCCCTGAAACTGAGGCAGTGAGCTCCTCTCACCCCTCAGTCTGTAGTGAGCTCAGGGTTCAGTCTGACTACAGCTTCTTTCAAAACTGACAAACATGACAAGAAATTTTTCTACATTTTTGGACTCAAACTGAAATAAGTGATGATGTGGGAGCTTATAACAGTGATAGGCCTATATACCACAGATTAATTCATTAATTTAAGCGATTAATAAACAAAGGATGTGTAAATTAATGATTAAACTACACAAATCCCTGCTGCTGGCAGCTGCAATTATTTCCTTCGGTTAATACCTCAGAGGTATTTTTCTGCCTCTCATAAATACCAAACAATACAACTTTATTAGGGCGCTTGTAATTAAATGGATAATTGCTTTCAACTGCCGATAAATTAATACTTCGTGTGAAACTATGTCTTCTTGTACAGCAAGTAAGTTTTGTTGAGCATGAGTAAATGCTACTTTTTGTCTTGAGTTTATTTTTAAGTATTGAATCAGTTGATTATAACTTCTGAGAATATAAAAATCCCATCACCTTATACAAACTGTATTGTTTTGATGCCTTAATTTACCTTAACACACTATGCTTTGCATCAGTTTGTGAATCAAAAATCGTTTGAACCGAGAATCGATTTTGGATCGAATCATGACCCTGAGGATTGGAATCAAATCGAATCGCGAGACACCCAAAGATTCACACCCTTCTTGAACTTTCAATATCTGGTGTTATTTCCAATTGACTGCATATGTGAGAGAAAAACACTTAAAACTGAAGAAAAACACAAACAGAGAATTGTCTGTTAGAGGTTTAGTGAAGAAAAAAACACTACAAACGAATGGATCGAAAAATTTTAACAGAAGTTGAAATTTTGAACATTAACAAACATGTGCAACAGCATTTATGATATTTTTTTCTCTTATTGGGTTAAAAAAAAGAGGTATTTGACAGCCTAACCAGATCATCCAGCATCTCACAGCTTATGCCTCTCTTTGCATAAAAGCAACGGAAGGATCTTTCTCCTCTTTTTGACATAAAAACTGAATCTGGAAGCAGAGGAGAAAGATATTCAGCCACTCACGCATATCCTTTAATACAAACAAGACATGGCACAGTATTAATAGTTTAGTAACAATACAAGCCTCAAATCATGCTCCCATAGCACAAAAAAGACTGGAAAAACATTTCAGAGACAGCAGAAAGACTTCGTGCTATTTTGCGCACGGCGTGTAAAACACACATTCTGGTATACAGTACAAACACAGGACGTTGCTCCACTCCAAAATGGTTACTACATACCATCAACAATGAAATACATTCATATTGTACAAATAAGACTTGGTACGTCCTTCCAAAAGAGTCACCACATAATATAAGTAGGCCCCTATGATTTCCACGTTAACGGGATCGCGGACGGAATTTCGGAATTGGCCAATAAAAACGGAATCTACTGTTAAACGCGGATTTGCGCGCAAATTGACATATTGTGACCTGCAGACATAAATATCTTCCAGTAGGCTGTAAACCAAGGGGAAACACTGAAACGTTTGCATTATCTTATACTCAACAAACTAAAAAGCTCAATGATATATTTTTCACTTCACATGACGGGATTGTTTCTATGGAACCCCAAAAGAGTTCCCCCCCATTTTGATGAATAATCGGTAAATATATAATTTGGCCATTAAATTGTGAAATAAGGCAATGTTATTGTGAAATATGTTTTATATATTTCATAATGATTATTTTAACAATTTCATACTTTTCAAAACAATGACTTTTTATTTATTTTCCAAGGTTTTATAAAATAAAAAATGACTTCAACAGAGTCAATTTTATTTCATTATCACCTTTTCCACAATGGCCTTTTTATTTCATAACGTGGTTTTTCAGCAGAATGACTTGGTCTGTCTATCAAAGCCAGAGTATTGGACCTCTGCTTGAGCCGATAAGATCGATTAGTTTTCCTAGACACTGGTCATGACAGTTGTTGTGCCAAAGTAGCTACCTCAGGTGGAAAACCTGCGTAAAGCTGGGCCGTCCCACCCCACGCAAAACTCAGTGAAAATATTCTCAATTGTTTGTGCTGCGTTAGTTTTTGAGATATAACATCATATTTTAGGTCATTCTAAGTTCATGCAGCCCAAATGCACCAAAATAGTCTTGTTTATCTGTGCTGCGATCATGCTGGTTTGTTTGTAGAACCGTGATAAACTGAGATCCTTATTTTTGAATGTGCCTCTACATAACATTTACAGAGAGGGAAGAATGTAAGATGAGATATATTCTTGTTTTGGCTAAACACTATTTCACGTTGTGCCACAGGTGGTGAGGAGGCAGGGTGATACAGTTGCTCTCCCACGTTGTCCGAAATGAGCAAAATTGGTCTTGTTTGTTTGTCTGTGCTGCTTTGGTACTGGTTTGAGCGGAAAACAAATAGACTACTGTGCTGATTGGGTTTTTTGATATATTCCGAAATTTTTCAAGATCCAACAAAATTTACGCGGCCCCCTGAAAAGTTTTTTTTTTTTTTTTCTGCACAAACCAGCACTTACGCAGCACAACCAAACGAGACCATTTTGGTTCAGTTTGGACAAAGTCAGGGGGCTGCGTAAACTTAGAATGACCTTAAAAATGTAATAATATATCTTGAATTAAAGCAGCACAATCGATAAAATATATCTACACTAACCAGCAAGCAGCTCAAACAATTTAGAATAATTTCGCTGAGATTTGGTGGGGGGCAGGGGGCCAGCTTCTCGTAGGTTCAAAACCTGCTGCAATGTCTGCGTAAACAGGATCAGCCAATCATTTAAGTGACTCCGCCTTATGTGCTTCGATTGACAGACCAAGTCATTCTGCTGAAAAACCACATTATGAAATAAAAAGGCCATTGTGGAAAAGGTGATAATGAAATAAAATTGACTCTGTTAAAATCATTTTTTGTTTTATAAAAGCTTGAAAAATAAATAAAGAGTCATTATTTGAAAAAGTATGAAATTATTAAAATAATCATTATGAAGTATATAAAACAAATTTCCTAATAACATTGCCTTATTTCACAATTAAATGCCATATTAAATATTTGTCTATTTATCGAAACGGTATTTATTTAGAATGTTGTTTTTATTTATTTAATTATGACTCTTTTGGGGTTCCATACATTTCTGCCTTTCTGTGCATTCAAACTCTTTCCTCTCACAGGCACGCGCAGAGACTCAAACGCACACATGCACACGCACACACGCACGCACACTGACGAGCTCACCCCTTGGATAGAGAACTGAGAGAACCACCAAAAGAAATAGAAATAAACGTCTACTTTTTGCTAAAGCATTTCCAGTGCTATCTGTAGATAGCGGAGAGGAAAGTAAAACTTTTAAGAGTGTTGCTGTTGACAGCGCACCGAAAGTACTAGTGACGTACTGACGTTTTACGATGACGCGATGACGTTTCTCCAGCTCTGCACTCGTCGTTGGAAAACTATACAGGTTTTTAGGAAGAAAGGGATAAGAACCAATCCAGCACTTGCTCATACACCAGCACCGGATAAGAACTGATGGAAAAGGGATAATTCGACTTGATATACTGTGCAATGATGCATTGAATCAATAAATTTAAGGATTTTTAACAGACATTTTATTCACTTACACAAAAAGCACACACTGTATGGTGATAAAATAGGTATAAAAGGTAAAAAAACAACAACCCAGAATTCTTAAAAATTAAAACGGAAAACATGGAATCTGGAGAAAATGAAACTGAATTTGGAGAAAAATAAAACGGATTTCATAGGGCCCTATATAAGCATCAAATTATGCATGTAAATGCATTACAAAGTAAAAACTAGATTGAGTAAGCTTCATTCAGCCTGACATTCATCCCATCTAACTTGACCTTTTCTCTCATGAAGTTGCTCCTTCATGCAGGTCATGCAGAAGCTTTAAAAGAGGTTTTATAACCGGGGATGATCCTCACTTTTGCATTTTTGGAAACACGCTGCTATGTTTTCTCCGTGCTTCCCTCTCATCCATCCGCACTGCAGTGTGTGTGTTTATTCCCAGGTTTCCTTAAATGCCTGAGTGAAATTACAGCAATAACCACACATTGGCTGAAAGAGCAATGTCTCAGCTTTCAGAAACCTTTGGAATTTTTTTGATCGTATGAACCGTTGAGGATTAAAGGACGTTCAAATGCAAATGTGTCGGCACTGACACATCCGGACTTAAAGGGTCAATAAATGGCTTCACCCAACCACTTACCATGAGTGAAAGAAAAGTTTTTGTGTTGTCGTTCATATTCTCTGAAAAATGGCCAAGAAATTATAAATCCTGCCAGGGTGTGTAAACTTATGTTTGGAAGCTTTGAGAAAATATAAACTTAACCTATAAAGACAAAGCACAAAGTCACAATCTTTTCTACCTCCCCTCCAACTTAATGGGCAACAGTGCATGGTGTTAATAATGGACATCATTTAAATAGCACTTTTTCAAGACAGGGTCAGAAAGTGCCTTCTAAATAATTGTTTTTGTTATATAACAGAGCCAATGAAAGTTTTTTTTGCTTGTTTGTTTATTTGTTTTTAAATTCACCGAAGACTCAGGAGTAGCATTTTACCACACCCTGGACATTTTATGAAACAATGTGACACAATAACAAGGATCATTTGACGTATTACAATAAGAACAAAGCAAAGCTGACATCTGAGTCATAGGTGGTTGGCCCTATATAACTGCCACAACTAACATTAGATTCTAGTGTGTCAAACATGTCCGTGCCATTCATAATCTTTTTGCATTTGTTTTGTGCCTGCAACAGGAGATCCGCAACCAAGCCAGTGAATATCCATACAGAGTGGCAAAACTCCCTGTAAATCGAAATCTGAATCGCTACAGAGATGTCAGCCCATGTGAGTCGTATGATGAATATGGTTATTAGTAAAATTGTTCATCATTGCCAATAACTTCTGATGAGTCGTGGTTCCCCAATGATCTTTTATCTTCTTATCAGATGACCACAGTCGGGTAAAACTTGAAAACTGTGAAAACGACTACATCAACGCAAGTTTAGTGATGGTGGAAGAAGCCCAAAGAGCTTACATCCTTTCTCAGGTATGGTGTTTTCAAATCAGTGCCTCTCTGGATTTGTTGGATATCATTTTAATGTCTTATGAGGGGTTTTCGGTGATGTCTTTTTTTAAAATCAGAAATCAGGAAAAATGAACAAGCCTACATTTTATTTGCTCAGACCAAGGTTATTGGTTCACAAAACAGTGAAAAAAAACTATAACGAATAGTGAAAAAAAAACATTTTTGCTAACTGAAATGAAAATAAGTATGAGGCATTACAAAAAAATGATGACTAACTAAAGCAGTAATGTAAGTATTCAAAAGTGACTAAAATAAACTAAAATTACAGAGACTTTTTTTTTTAGTTTTTGTCTTTGTAAACCTGTCATATACAGAGACTCACTTTTTCAAACTGACCTACCACAGGGAGTCCTGACAGGCTGCAGAACTCATGGTTTGAGAGAGAGTCTCTTGCTTTTTAACCCTTTCTCTGCCATACCCTCTGTCATTTTTCCTATCGGTCCTTCTGTTTTTAAGTTTGGTTCTGTGATCTCTAAATTTTCTTTAAATTTAAATGGAGTCCCCTACTTGTGCCCTATATTGAAACCTCAAAAGAACAACTACCTCTCTCCCCCTTTTAATTAGTTTAATTTAAAGACGCTCCTCTGATCCTCTGACCACAGGTTACACAGACACTGAGACAAGCAGGTAGGTGTGTAGCACTCATGACTTAAGAGTTTATCAGAACATCTTTTTAAAATGAGTTAACATGCTATGTCATGACTTAGACTTCTGCACTGGTCAACCCAGTCTAGTTGTGCTTTCACATCGCATACTTTTTATTCATAATGAGAGTTCAGAGCTGTGTGAATCTTAATGGTGAGGAGGCTGACTGTGATTATCAGTATATCACACGCACAAGTCACTCAGATGGTAAATTCTAGCTGATAACCAGGTGGAGGTGCTGAGAAAAATCCCTTCATTCTCTCAATTAAGAGCAGAAAACGCCAAGGGCTGATAATGTGAGAGGGACGTTTGCTGACTTTGGCGAGGTAATCGTTTTAGAAATAAATGTGATTTAACCCCTTACCACCCACCCAATTCTTGCCTATATGCCATGCTATGTTTCAGAGCTTATAACTGTAGAACCATAAGGTCAAAATTCATCAGTGACACCTCATTTGACAGAATGTCTCTAGTTTCAGAAAATGTCTTTTTTTTAATATGAGGCTAAAGTCCACATCAGGATAAATGCAGTTGAAACAGATTTTTTCCTCTTCATTTTTTATTACCAATTTTTGAGCATCATTAACTTCAAGAGGCTTCCTACCAGACAATAAGACATCCACCGTGATGATCCACCACATCACTTCTATACCTTGTCTACATCTACATCTGGGAGAAATTTGAGCTTTCTAAGATAAAACCTTGTAAGAGTTGGATAGTTTTTAATCTCAGGTGACCAAACACAAGCAGATGTGCTCTCACCACGGTTAAGTCTGACAACTGCGCCCAAACAAAACCAGCTGTATCAGTTCTCAGTGTCCTCTTTGTAGTCAAAATTGTTCTCTCTGAAAAAAAGTGAAATTATAGCTCCTGTGGCGCACATAAATATAAACATAATAGATATAAAAGATTTTTAGGCAGTCTATCTAACGATGAGGCTATTTGTTACTCTACGTGGGAGTGTCAAGGCTGGTAGCCCAGAAAGGAGCCTGTTGGAGGGGCTTTCCAAAATGGCAGCTAACACCACTGGCCAGTCAAGCAGAGAGAACTTCTTGTATAAATCAGGCTCTCCTGGCATCCTCACTCCTTCACTGCCACGAGATCTCGCGAGATTCAATGCAACGATATTTCTCGTTCCAGTGAAAAACTTTCTTGCAGGCACAGGAGAAGCCCTGTTTTTTACAGTCTACGGGAAAGCTCATCAGACTGTGAGCGCTTTAATTTTCTTTTCGTGACCTGTGGGGGGCAGAAATGCATCTTTGCAACGTCTAGTCTGCCAGAAACTGACATGAAGGAGCAGAAGCAGCGTATAAGGCGCAGCCGGAATGACACCGGAGTCTGAAAATATGCCCCAGCCATTCTCCCCCAGCTCTCCAGAATGAGAAACACAAAGGCGACAACGTGTATCGTTTCAGTTCAATTGTCTGTGTACTCCTCTCACTCTCACATATAGAGTAGTGTGCGTGCCGGGGGACATCAGCTCGGGTTTCGGTACGCACAAATTCACACTGGATGTGTCTCTGGAGCGCAGCGCTACGCGTCTGCAGCAGCTGGCTACAAGATCATAGAATCATAGGAGAAACACCTTCCCAAACTTCAGCCAAATTCCATACTTCCTCCTTTTTGTCACTGCTGTCTGTATGAGAGGATCATCGTTTGTTGTTATTTTACAGCTGCAGACCAAAATACAGCCAGCTGCGATAATTCCAGAAAACCACAAATGTAGACAAATGGCCCTTTTTCACTGACCCGTCTTAGCCCTGCTGCACTCGACTCTACTCGCCTCTACTCGGTTTGCGTTGCGTTTCCACAGGCACGGTACTACGAGTCAGACACCAGTTTTTTTGCATCTGCTCTGCTCTAGTTTCAAGCGAGCTGAGCCTATACTAGAGGTTGATGTCAACAGACTGCTGGTCACTCATTGGTCAGAGAATGTCGTCACCGAAGCTGTCATAATTCTCGCCGCCTGCAGCCTTTTTTTTTGCTTTTCTCTCACGTTGCGACTAAAGGCTGACTCACACTACAGGATTTTCGAGCCAATTTTAATGTAATAGGGACTTCTTCAGAGACAAGGAAATCCCAAGTCACTTTCTGACTCTGTACAAATCACGTACAACAGGCAGATGAATAAGTCAGCGACGGGTCTTTAATGATGCTTAAACCCAACGGCACAAAACCACACTGAATGAACCCAAAGTACCGCCCTAAAATGCATGTCATAATACCTAAATATATTAAAAGCCCTTTCTAAACGAAAAAGAAGTTAACAATAAAGATAGTGCGGTTTAAAGAGTCTTTTAAGTTAAATCAAAGTTCGTCGGCGCAGGAGCGATCTGTCTGCCATGTCTTTACGCACCAATCAGTCCATTAATTCTCAGGCAACCAAAAAGGAAAAACAGTTCAAAACAGAATGATTGATCAACAAAAAATCTCTGGTATACCAGGCCCAAAAATAAAATATTAAAGCGATGTCACTGGATCCAGGGAAGAGTTAATGTCTGGAAGCAGCTCCTTCATTTTCCTCCGCATGTCCAGGTGACTGACAAACAGCTGGAGGAGCGCGGTTGTTAAGCAGCAAAACTCCAGCGTGTCACCTTCGTTTAAGAGGGTCTATCATAACTTTTAAACACTTTCACAAAACCATGATAGCCAGATGCTTTTGTCCAATGTTAACACACACTTCTTCCTGGGCTCACCTCTCTCCCCCCACGTCACAAGCTGCTTGTATAAAATTCAGATCTCATATATTTCATCATTGCACCGTAAGTGAAGAAATTGAAAGTCCCCTGAGTGTAAGAGAGGTATTTACCCGAAATTAATACCTAGCTTCTACGGTTTTATACGTCGTGTTCCGACACCAAATGGAGACAACAGTACGACGGCCTGTAACTCGGCTGTACATGTGTGAAATCGCGTCAACACAATATTGTAGGTGCGGGTGACACTCAGACATGAGTCCGAGGAACTATATAGTGGAAAAGGGCTAAAAGTCAAGACTCAGTACTGCATTGACATCTCTGGATTTTGAGTCATGGGGAAAGCAAAGAAATTGTTAAAGGATCAGCAGGAAAGTTCATCAAACTGTACAAAACAAGAGGGGATTAAAAAAAGATATCCAAGGAATTGAGGATGCCATAAGCAGTGGTCAGATTCTAATTATGGAGTGGAAAATGAGGGATTCTGATGAAACCAAACCACAGTCGGGTNATGTCTGGAAGCAGCTCCTTCATTTTCCTCCGCATGTCCAGGTGACTGACAAACAGCTGGAGGAGCGCGGTTGTTAAGCAGCAAAACTCCAGCGTGTCACCTTCGTTTAAGAGGGTCTATCATAACTTTTAAACACTTTCACAAAACCATGATAGCCAGATGCTTTTGTCCAATGTTAACACACACTTCTTCCTGGGCTCACCTCTCTCCCCCCACGTCACAAGCTGCTTGTATAAAATTCAGATCTCATATATTTCATCATTGCACCCATTCACTTCTTTAACTTTCAGGGGACTCACATTCTCTCCATAAATGGGCTTTAATTATGGATCGAAGATGCCAAAATATGCAGCACAAGGCTGTGGTTTACCTCTGTTGTCATGCTGCCGGACATTGAGCCGACATGTACACACTTTAGCGCAGTTGTGTTATAACATCCACGCCCACTGTGAGTCTGTACTCAGGCTAGTGGAAAAGCTAACCAAACCGAGTAGAGTCGAGTAGAGCTGGAACTATATAGTGGAAAAGGGCTAAAAGTCAAATAACACACACACACACACACACACACACACACACACACACACACACACACACACACAAGAAAAACAACTTGGTGCAATAAAGTGGAAGGAAGGGGAAAGGGAATCCTCAAACTACAGCCAGAGCCCCATAGAGTCCCTTTAGCACAGCCAACAATACCCAGGTAGCTGATTTATGGCAATTACCATAACACAAATTATTCATAAGCTTATTATTTCAATCATTTATCCTTTATTAACCTTTTAAAATTTAAAGAAAAATATGTGATGCAAACATAGTATGTTGACTGTTAATCATCAATTTGCTGTCATTTGTGGGTCAATGAGGTGACGTCCCTTTTTTTGTGTCTGAGTGCAATATTTCCTTCCATCATGAATTGAGTATTTCATCACATGTATTTCTTTATTCTATGAAACCTGTGTTATTTGAACACATCTTTAAACTAGTTTGTGGTGCAACTGTCCTGACAAGTATCCATAGTAATTAACTCTAAAAATTGAATATCAGTTATTGTAAATTGAAATTGAAAATACAGTGGCATTATTTTATGCTTGAGAAATGTAAAAAACTTTTGTCCCATAATTTTCACCTTGTCAAATGTCAGGGTGGTGCAACCAATTGTAATCTGAAAATAAAATTTCACTTCTCTTATTTTGTCCTTTGTCCTTTGACGTAGTCGGTCTCCTCGGGTTTACTGTAAACACTGGTTCACCTTTTCAAACATCTAAAGAGACTTTATGACTATTTTTTCCAAAAAAGTGAAGTAACCATACTGGAACAATTTCCATGTCAGGTGGTACAACCAATGTAATAATGTGAAATGTTATTTTAACATCAAATTATTTTAGAATAAGTGTTTATTTTCTTTACTTTGTGTGTTTTACTTTTACATACTCAGTGATGTCTGTGAACTCTCTATGAACGGTTATTAAAGTGTGTCTTTTTTATTGTCCTTGTATTTAATATATTTTCATATATTTGGTTGCGCCACCTGACATTTTTGGGTGCTCAAATTAAAAATACTAAAAAATAATGAACCTAAAATCTTTGAAATGTTGGTCAACTACTGAAATCTGTTAGAAAACATCTCAGAAATATGTTTTTATCCATTTTCAAAGAACTTTTCAAAAATACATTTTTAGACCCTCTTTTTGTCTTTGACCCTTATACATAATGAGTATGTATTTTCTTTCAAAGTTTAAAAGGTTACATTATTCAAACTTTCATGTTGACTACTTTTACTGTAACTTTACTGCAAACAAAAAGAAATGTATATTCCTACTGTTATCAAGAGATCTCTCATTCACACAATCTGATAGGTCAGATAGGGCTTGCATTGTTAAAGCTGGTCGCTTCTTTCTATCATGAGATCTGGCAACACTGGTGGCAGCACTTTGGGTACCCAGTGGAAATAATTGGTATGCTTAAAAGTAATGCAAAAATCTTGTCTGGATCTCGTCTCGATCTCGTGAACCCAGAATCGTTTCTCGTCTCGTGAGCTGAGTGTATCGTCACACCCCTAACTGCTGCTGTTGGAGCATATGACATACAGCATGACATCAGTGTTCAATGAATACCACCTAATGATATCATGTCAAACATTTCTGTATTTTGTTGAACAAGGGGCTTTGTATACATAAATTATAGAAACTGAAACACCCTTTAGCTACAACCTCAATTCGATTGGAGTTGGGACATTGCGTAAAATGTGCTCGAAAGTTTGCATAACCTGGCAGAATATTTGATTTTTTTGGCCTTTTCATAGAGAATATTAATGGGATTACAAAAACTTTTCTGTCACTCGTGGTTCGTGGTTGGGTGACGACATTCACTTAAAAAAAAAGTTTATTCTTTTTAAATCATAATGTCAACAAAAACTTCCAAAATGACCCTGATCAAAAGTTTACATACCCTGATGATTTTGGCCTGATAACATTCCAAAAAGTTTACACAAATGGCTTTGGCTACTAAAGGTAACCATCCTCACCTGTGATCTATTTACTTGTAATCAGTGTGTGTGTATAAGAGATTAGTGAGTTTCTGAGTTCCTGACGGACGCATGCATCTTTGCTCAGTACTGCATTGACATCTCTGGATTTTTAGTCATGGGGAAAGCAAAGAAATTGTTAAAGGATCAGCAGGAAAGTTCATCAAACTGTACAAAACAAGAGGGGATTAAAAAAAGATATCCAAGGAATTGAGGATGCCATAAGCAGTGGTCAGATTCTAATTATGGAGTGGAAAATGAGGGATTCTGATGAAACCAAACCACAGTCGGGTAGACCAAAAGAAATTTCAGCCAGAAATGCCAGGGAAATTGTTAGGGATGCAAAGAAAAAACAACAAATAACTTCAGCTGAAATACAGGACTCTCTGAAAAAAGAATTTCAAGATGCGCATAGGAGGCACTTGAGAAAAAATGAGCTGCATGGTTGAGTTGGCAGAAGAAAGCCATTTCTACACAAAGTATCTCGCTTCCAATATGGCAAACAGCATGGAAACAAGCCTCAAAACTCCTGGAGCAAAGTCATTTGGGGTGATGAGACCAAGATGGAACAATGTTTATGGTTGTGGGCAAAATGTTCAATTTGGAGAGGAGTCAACAAGGCCTATGATGAAAGGTCCACCATTCCTACTGTGAAACACGGAAGTGGATCACTTATATTTTGGGGATGTGTGAGCTACAACCACTCAGGAAAATTGGTCAGAACTGATGGTGAGATGAAAGTAGTATGTTAACACTATGACAACAGAGAGTACCAAAAAAGCTTCTCTTTTTTTTTCTTTTGATAAATGTCTTCACCCAACCAGGGTGAATTTCGCCAGGGTATGTAAACTTTTGAGCACAACTGTACATGAAATTGAATACACTCCAAAGACAAGATATGGGTTGTTCAAACTAATAAAATTTGGGGTTTTTTTGTTTGTTTGTATTTGTTTTTTTGCAAATATTCACTTATGTTGAATTTGATGCCTAAAATGTGTTCTAAAAAGCGTGGAAGACAGCATATATTGCTCCAGAACCTGAATGTACCTTTCTGCATTAATGTTGCCTTCACAGTTGTGCATGTTAAACATACCGTACACACAGACACACCCCCGTACCATCACCGATGCTGGATTTGAACAATGCACTGATCACAATATGGATTGTGCTTTTCCTCTTTGACCCAGACGTCCATGATTTCCAAAAACAATTTGAAATATGGACTTGTCAGACCAGTACTCATAATTGGGGTTGTACATCACATAATTCCTCTAAATGATGGTACATTAGTGAATTTTGACCATCGCCCATTGATGATGCACATTTGAAACCCAAAAGGGTCAGGGTTTTCAAGTTTGATCTGCAGTGTGAAAGGCTCTTGTGGCAGCATTCTTCCGTTTTTTCTCTTCTGCTTCCACAGGGGCCTTTGAGGAATACCTGTGGTCATTTCTGGTTGATGATTTGGGAGCAGTGTTCCAAAGCAGTAATAATGCTCAACAGAGTCATTGAAAAGGGATCTGTGAGTATTCTAAAGCTCCTGCACACACAAGCATTTCATTTTCTGATTTCTGTCACAGACAATTCTGTAATTATGCAGCTGACTTTTCTTCCAGGTGTAACTTGTTCATATTATTTCCAGGGTTTTTACAACTTAACGAATGCATTTCATACCTTATTTGTAAAAGTAGAGCTGCCAAATTATCCATTAGTCTAATTGTGATTAAATGGTGCAGTTTGATAAGTAATCTTATTTTCATTTACATGTTTAATGTGGCTAGATGGTTACTGTGCAGATGAACTTTAATTTAATTTAATTTAAAAGACTCTTTGAACTGGTCTTTCATTGCCAAGGAGTGTTTTTTTCATTAGAATTAGAAATTCAGAGTATTTAGGGCTCCTAAAGGGGTATTTTGAGGTGATATTTGGTGTTTATTCATTGTTGTGTTGTATTTATTCATTGTAGTTTTGGGCTTTCGGGTTGGAAGATCATTAAAAACCCGTTGCTGCCTTATTCGTTTTCTCTATGATGTGTGATTCATACAAAAATCGAAGAGTGAATTAGACTAGTTTTGTTTGGACTGTGTTTTTACAAAACTGTTGATTCCTCGAAGAGATCCTCCCCTTGTGTGGTAGCGCAGGAAAAGAAACCCGAGTGTTACAGAGTGACACCTTCAAACAAAGCAACATCTGGATCAGCATCTTTTATCCATTTATTTTTTTGTTTTTGTTCTTTTTGTTTGTTCTTTTTGGGGGGAAAGTGTGCTGAAAGGGACAATTATCTATAGATCTATATTACTATAGATGGCCTTGATTTAAAGTGGTTAATAACATTCTGTTCCGCAACATGTTTAAGGACTAGATCAGGCTAAAGTAGTCAAGAGATGCAATTTTACACAAGAGAATGCTATATTTTCATCTGCACTTAATTTTTAATCTGAGGCAAAAAATTCAGTGTTAAACTTTGGTGTGAATCCTGATGAGCTTCATGATTTTCAAGACACCATTACAACCCATCAGATAGATATGTCTAAAGGAGTATGTTTAGTATGCCCTCCTGGCAGCAGAACTGAAAACCAGGCTTTAGAAAAGCTTTTGCTGCAAGAATGGGGACCTGACTATTAGCTGTACATTTAAAACCTCTGTATTCAAGCTAAACCTGACAAAGCTGTCATGTTATCAAACTGATGCATTTGACCATTGAGCATGGGACCATCAAGTTAATGGGAGCAGTCACTGGAGGAGGTTAATAATCAAGCTGTGTGTGGTTTCAATTTATGTTCAGAGCACAGACACAAAGAAGTTCAATCTTTCCACGTCTTGAAGGGCAAGTACCTGCTGGTGTTGCTCAGCAATCTCAGAATAACACAAATAATCCAGCAGCCATGAAGTGGTTTTGTTTCTGGTTTGTGGTATGTTAGCTTCAGTTAGAGTTTGTCTTTTTTGGTAAGAGAAACTCTTTGACTATTTGAGCTTTTGAAGCTGGATTGCATTCTGAAGAAAAAAACATACTTGATGGTCATTATCCTGTTCTATATGCTCCTTTTCTCATGAAAACTCTACAATATGAAGTCCTGATTAGAGATGTAACAATTACAGGTGAGATGTTAAACCCTTATAAAAATGCTGACAATAACAATAACCGTTTTCATTTCAATTTCATCCTTGTAAATCAAAATTGCGACACTCTCAGTGGCACAGAGCCAAAAATCATCAGCAGGTAGGAGACCCAGACATAATCAGACACCACAGTTCATTTCAGAGGTGGAAAACTTTATAGGCTGCAGTACAACACAGAAGACCCTTTCCCCCATAGGTCTATCAGAGCTTTCTGAACATATCGAACACGTTAAAAAACATATATAATTGTAATAATAATAATAATAATAATACCAAAGAACCGTGTTAATTTTGATCACAGCAACTGTGAGGTTAAATTTTCATACCGTTACATCCCAATTCCTAATCATTTCATGACCTAATTAGGCCTTACAACTGATGTGTTGGTATCTCCTTTGAGTGTTTGGCATGGTTTTAGTTTCTAAAGCCTTGTTTCCACCAGGCTCCACCAGTCTAAGTACGGATCAGTACAGTTTGGTACAGGTCAGATCGGTAAAGCTTGATCCTGTGTGTGTTTCCACAGCCAACCGTACCCTGCCTGATGGGCCGGATGGCGAGAGCAGCGTCAGCTACGTAGCAGCGTGACATCATTGCGGCGCGACACAGTGTACCCTGCCAATAAATGCAACAAAGAAGAAATTAGCAGCATTGTAAACAGAGAGAAACGATGGGGGACATCCAGCAACTCTTCTACTTTGCGATCAGCATGTGGCTTTTTATTATAAAATGTAATGCAGCTTTGTTTCAGGAAATGCTGCGTGTGAGGTTGTGTGTTGTTCCTTATAACTGCTGTCGCACGGGAAGTGACAGATCTTTCGACCAATCAACGTACTGCAGTGTTTCTTGCTCCACCCCTTGGGGTCTGGATTGGTAAGGCTTGGCACCCCAACAGAAGGGTACTGAAAAGTGGAGCTGCACGGGTCGCTTATTTGGGGACCCGTCCCAGTTTTAGTCCATGGAAACACCACAAAATGCGTGCCGTACCTAGATGAACTGAACCGAACCGCTTGGTGGAAATGGGGCTTAGGGATGCTGTCACACTGACCACCTATCCCGTGCTCAAGCATGCCTCAACCCCAGAGCCTAGCTTGTTTGATCGATGTGACCATAAATGAACCGTACTCTATCTGATACACTTCCCTGCTTTTGCACTCTTTTGAGAGGTGTTCTTTGGTGCGGTACACTTTATGCACAAGCATGTGGACGCAGAAAGCACATGATGCATAATCCATAATGTGCACTAACAATCACTAACAATGGTAAGGTCGTTAAAGGGTTGTGTTGGTCCAAAACAACTTGACATTAGCCAAAAAGTAACTAAAGTCGTAGCCATGTCCTCTGTGTTCTCCATTGTGTAGACTTTGGTGAGACCGCATCTTGTTAACAGACTATTCATGGCGACGTAGGCAGGTTATACCTCTGTCAGCAATCATGGTCCAGTCTGGTTCATGCTATGTCCCACCCCAGGCCGTGTTAGCCAGTGGGGGAACAGCGCTGTGTGGGGGCAATCATGCTTGGATGGCCAGTTTGACTGCGCCCTAAGAACTTTTACGCATCAGAGTTTGAGTAAGTAACATCCTGTAAGAAACTGTGTATTTATGAAACAAGTCCATTTGAGTATACTTATGCAGAATGAGAACATTGACCTTATGATCAACATCTGCAAGGTGCTGTGTGTACAAAACCCATTTGGATAAAACGCTGAGATGTTCATGAAAGGCTCTTTCTCCTGTGTTCTGGAGTACATCTGATGTTGTATTGTTCCATTACTGGCTTTTGTTCTTAATTGGTTGTAGTTGCATCATGATGTGGTTACAATGGGAGACACGAGGTATGCTATCATCGACCACGCCCACTGTGAATCCTTTTGACAGGATTTCTGATCCTGTCACAGAATGTGGCTCTGCAGGTACCAGAGACTAAGTCAATCTTTGTATGTGTCAACAGGAAAAGTGTGCACAGTACTGGCCCACCACAGAGGAGCCACAGATGTCCTTCACAGACACAGGGTTTGTTGTCAGGCTACTTTATGAGGAGGACCAGTCTTATTACACAATCCGAATCCTCGAACTGCAGAACACAATGGTGAGCGTGTGAGGCAGATTTTGAGATAATAACTTTATTTCTCTCGTAAAGCTTAGTGATGCTATTTCATAAATGCTAAATTATGAGATGAAAACAGCCAGGAATTGTGTTTATGTGCAAAAATATAAGTTGACTGGTTTTTTAAGACAGCTGCTAATGGTTTTTACACATTACTTCACCTGCCTAAACTTACACAATCCCCAGCATTTATTTTTACTATTATACAAATAGAACTAATACCTGAATGCATAAAGGTATTTATTTGAATTGATTTGTGTAATGCCTTTACAGCAATAATCAGCTCATTCTTCTCTTCTGTTGTAGACAAAGGAGTCCAGGGAGATCTATCATTTTCACTACACCACGTGGCCTGACTTCGGTGTCCCTGAGTCTCCAGCCTCTTTCCTAAAGTTCCTCTTTAAGGTCAGGGAGTCTGGCTCACTTGGCCCAGAGCATGGGCCCTCTGTGGTGCACTGCAGTGCCGGGATTGGGCGATCTGGGACCTTCGCCCTGGTTGACACCTGCCTGGTCCTGGTGAGAATGTGGGAGAGGGAACGTCACAGACCTCTGGCATTGTGAAAGACTGACAGCACTGGGTTAATGTTCAAGAACTTCAAGTTATGGCAGGAAAGCAAGATCAGATTTTAAGATTATACTTGCTGGATATCAGCTGAACAAAGAGAAGTTGCAGCATGCTGGGAGCAATTTATGGCATCAGTGTGAACAGAAATAATGAAGCTCTTGTTTTTTGGTCCTCGTAAACTCCAAGAGGATCAGGGTAACATCTCTTAGTTTTTCATTTACTTTTTGTGGGTTATCAAGACCCCCCCCCCAGGGCAGCTCTCAAAAGTGTCTGTACTTGTACTTGTACTTGTGCCACAACTAAGGCCAGTTACAGAAGGCATTGCTGATCAGGTTTGATCTGTTCCAGTTGCATGGTGAACAAATGGGTAAGAGGCAGACTGCTGATGCCAAAGACTCCTTAAATTCATTAAACAGATCAATGTGAGGGCCAGACATTTCTCTTTTAAAGAGAAAAGCTTGCAAAGGTCTGCCTGTGCAAACCTGTCTGAATGAGTTTCTGTATACAGGGAAAACACACACCTAGCTGAAGACTCCCCATCTGTATTCTAAACATGCTAATCTGTTTTGCAGATGGCCAGGAGGGAAAAGCCATCATCTGTGGACATACAGAAGGTGCTATTAGACATGAGAGAATACCGCATGGGTCTGATCCAGACCCCTGACCAGCTCCGGTTCTCCTACATGGCTGTCATAGAGGGAGCCAAGCTAATCCTGACAGACAGCTCAGAACCACAGGTAGATGATCACTTTGCAGATGAATGAACCAACTTGCTGATTAACCTGGTTGCTGTGCTTCTGGTAATGAAACTCTGACATCTGGGACAGGACAGTTAAATGCCAAAGTCCTGTACCAATCTAAAAACATTGGGTTACCTTACGTAATCCCTGGTTCTTTTATAACAGAGTGAGGTGTTTCACTATGGGAATCGCTTTGGCGTGACCAATCTGGAAGCTCCAATGACATTACGCCCCCTCATATCATCACAGTCGACCCACCCACTCATAATCATTCAAGATAGGTTTCTTTCCGTACCTATGCAAAGGGAATGTGAAGGTGAAACACCTCACTCTTTTATCAAAGAACCGTGGGTTATGTTAAGATAGATCGATAGATAGATGGATATATGAGGGAAATTCACAGAAATTCATATAGGAATGTCGGCTATTAGCTATTAAAGTTTAGCCTGAGAAGTGCTCAACAATTAGCAGGGGGGTATGCTCGTCACAACATATTGGCAAACTCGAAATCAACTAAGAACACAAGGCTAACTCAAATAAACATAGACTTGTCTTGACATGATAGGCACTCTGAATACCGTGTAGCCTGAGGTCTAATTTTAAAGCAAAAATGAACAAGGAATAAATACTAGACAAAAAAAGCAAAAATTAGATAAGTAAGAAGAATAGTTGTAATAATAATCTTTAAAGCCCTGATGTTAGTTGATCATGGTGTGATCCCGGTCAGCACGGAGAGTCCTGACTGTGGATGGTGCGGGGGGGGGGGTGCAGCTGCATCTCTGTAAGGCCTACTGTACTGTATTCCGCGAAGAGATGTCATGATGTCTGTATTGAGAGAGGAGAGATACGACTTATGTCTCCTCTCCAGAAACCACCGTCGTCTTGCTCCAGCTCTCTGCCCTCATAGTTTTTGCCTCCCTCCAAATCCTCAGCTTCTTAAATATTCTGAGTTATACAGGAATCTCCAGAGGTTTGGTCAAAGAGTCAGCCGGCTACCACTCCTCCACCCATTTTTCATGATTCTTTGTGGTAATGTCAGAAACTCATAACTCTATTGATTGTAAATTTATTAACGTTAACATTGAACCATTAGAGTATTCACTGATTTTCTGTTTAGGTGTGTAAACGAATGATTTGGGTTAATTTTCTTTATTTTGTGTCTGTGTCTGTGTCTTTTTTAGAAGAACATACAGAGAGTCATGTCTACAGGTGACTCAGAGCCAGATCTGCCCCCTCCACCTCCCCCCAGACCTCACTTCAATGACAGCAGGCCCAATGGTCGGCCAGGTTCTTGTCTAGAGCCACAAGCTGTGTCAGAGGACCACCTGCATGCAGGGGGGCCAGATAGCCAAGACCACAGCATCACAGAGAACTCTGGGAAGTAAGTATCAGCAGAGGACTCCTCCAATGTCTTCTATAGCATCGTCCATTCATCTTTTCCACTGAAATAATACCATCTCTTAAGATCCCCACCCCTATTCCTCTGAGGCCTGTTGTCTCTGGTTATTAACTGTTGGTATAATGTCACGCACAGGCAGTGTACCCAGAGGGCAGAGTTCACTTACAGGGCTGTGATCCCTGCTGAGCAGTACTGATCACTAGTTTCTCTCTCTTTCCCCTCTGTTTGCTTTTTTATTACCCATGACTAACTCTTATTCCAGGGTCAGGAAACGGCATCGTGAGGAGAGGATTGCCAGCACCACACAGAAGGTCCAGCAGATGAAACAGAGACTGACCAACTCGGAGAGGAAACGAGAGAAGTGGTTGTACTGGAGACCCATTCTTCTCAATGTGGGTGCTGGGGCAGCTTTGGCCATGGGCCTGCTGGTGTGCTGGATGTACTCCCAGTGAAACATTCAGAGTCATTTATTCTTGACTCCTCTTTTGCACCAGTACCTGGGATTTGGTACTCCTTAAGGTAGATTCAGATTGTAATATGAGCATAGCTGAGGGTATTTATTTCTTAAGGTCAAAATGCGGGAGCACTAGATCAAACGATTGTGTGTGTATATTTTCAATGTAAGATCTTAACAAATATAGTCACATCTCAGGATCTTGGTGCCAGCACTATGATTTCATTTCCTTTCCTTCTTGTCGGTGTTGATGAATGTACTGTATCATAGCAAATGGCTTTGAAAGAAACATACTCCGGTTGCAGCACAAAGCAAAAAAATATATATATTCTAACAGGTTGGTTTTTTCATTTTTCATTTTAGTGGCCAGGTGTGTTTTTGTCATCCTTAGACACTTAACATTTCAGCATAACTTGTGTTAGCTGGCCAGCCTACTTCGGGAGCACAGAGAGAGTCAGCTGTGGCCTGTCTTTCCCATCATCTGTGCAATGAAACGTGCATTTTATGCATGGATTTCCAGAGCATCACTTGTTCTTCCATTCACACTATGCAGGGCATCCCAACATGGCCAGATACACACACAAACACACATATATAATTTTTTTTGTGACTGGACACTTTATGGGGAGCTGCCTTGCTGATTTTTTAAACTCTGCTAGAATGTTGGCCCTTTATTTCCTCCTGTAGGAGCCCAGTTTTTTAGATTACAGTTTTTACAAGCTGACTGGTCCCTTACCACATAATGTGTGCTTACCAACTCTGTGTGTGTGCGTGTGTGTGTGCGTGTGTGTGTGCGTGTGTGTGTGCGTGTGTGCGTGTGTCAGTTTTCTCCTTGTCATTTTTAAGGAAACCAAAGCAAAGCGGTTCAGTGTTTGGAAGATTACAGCCAACAAGCTGTTGAATCGTAAACCTTGTAATCCAACTGTGGAATGTAATTTATGTTTGACAAATTGAACATCCACATCACAAAGTGAGAATGCCGTATAAATGCATAAGACTTCTTCCGTTTGAAGCCAGCACATCAAAGAATTGTTTACTGATACCAGTCTAAAGCAATGTTAGTGTGATTCAGAGTTGGGGTAGAGCACTTTGGATGAAGTTCTAGTTAGAATAGTGATCCATACATTTATCTTTACCTCTGTGTGTGAGCTGGTTAAGATAGCTTTTTATGTGCCTTGAACTGAGTTAAATTTAAAATGTGTGCTCCAAGGTTTCCAAGCATGATCACTTAGAATGAAGGCTTATGTGAGCTGGTGTATCACCCCTGATATGAGTAACAGCACTGAGAGCTTCGTCGGAACTGGATCTTTCGTCTGATTTGCTAGATACCACTTTTGGACTTTGCTTTCACTTTGATTTGATATTTGAAAGAGAAAAACACATTTGAACGTTACATTCCATTCATTCTTGTTTTCACATAAGATTTCAGGGGAGTTTTGTACACTGTTGATGGCAGTGAGAACATGGCAGATGGTGTTTTGAAAAAAGGTAACAAAACAAAATAATTCTTAAATAAAATATTCATTTTTAAAACAAACTCTGCTCATTGTTTTTTTCCCCTTAACTGTGTCAGAGAAGCAACCATACAGGGTACACACACGCGCGGGTAATACTCCCCGCTGCTGCACTATTGTTTTGTACTTGCAGACATAATTTCATTCTGACCATGAACCAAATCAGTGTTGCCAGACTGGAGCCCTCTAACCGTAGATTTCAGGAATTGATTCAGTATTTCAAGAAGAGGGCCTTGCTCATATTGACTGCTTTAGTAATGTGGTTTTCTTTTGCATGTTGGATGGCATTGACGTTGGAGGACAGAGTACTGTATTTGCAGTATAGGCAGCACTGGGGAGTCACAAAATGTAAGAATGGGTGGCAGGAATGAGGTGTCTTTCTATATTACATACTTTAAACATACAACAACAAAAACTCAAGCTGTGAAAGAAACTTTTCAAACCTTTTAGAATGTGCTATATCAGATCACAGTTTTCAATGTTTGGGATCAGCCCTGTAATTACAGTTACGACTAAACGTGAAAAAGGTTGTGATGTGGATTTGAATGAATGTCTGCATGAATGAATTATGCCTCTGAAATAAATCCTGTTCTACATAATTGTACATTTTCTGTTCAAGTCTCATACTGGTAAGGTTTCCTCACTACTCTACATTTGGACTGTGCATATTTCTTGAATCCAGGTGAACATTCAGAGGATCAATGTGAGCTTGAGAGTTTCAGCTCAGACTCAGTTTCATGACTTATAACCCCATCTTTGATAACTATTGGTAAAAAGAAAAATAATTTCTCAGGTTGAGTAATAGGGAGACAGACTTTCTATTAGATCTGTCCCTGTCTTTTTACTGGGAACAGTGATATTATACAGAAGAGAACAAAAAAAAAAAGCTATGAAGGCCGGACAGTGAGAGTCTTAAGGGTAACGTAGTGATAAGCAGTTAAGTCTGTGTCGCAAGAAGGGAAGAAAGTAAGTTTCCTTGTTCCTTTATGTTTGATCTTTTCTCCTAATAGGGGGCTGGTTTGGGCCATTTCAAGCATTACTGTTACCATTATTGTGGTGTGCCCTGCAAAAGAATAGCATCGCAACTTGTGAAAGACAGTCGGTGTGATTTCACTAATAATATTTTGTCTTTTGCAACCTTCACAATGTAAGTACCCTCTAATTATGCTCTTCAAAGTACAAAAACTTGTACTTTGACCTGCTGCAATACGCAAAGGTTTTCAATCAACTATTTACATGGAACTAACGGGTATGAGACATGGAGCAAGATTTATATCTTTCCTTTTCAGAAGATGCCCCGAACTCAAACTGTTGCATCATTCTACGCTCTATTGTGATACATAGTAATTGGTTAGTCCCATACATCTAAAGTCAAGCCGTCCCTGTTCTTTACAAGTTAGTGATCAATGCAAGACGGGAAAGGACTCCCTCATCCACATGTTTTGGGCACGTCTCAATCTGAAAAGATTCTGGAGAGAAATGTTACAAACTTTTCCTTAAAATTTTGGGGTCACCATGGAGCTGAACCCCCTGGGGGTCATTTTTTTTATCACTGGGGGGATTGCTATGTACTGGTCCTTAAATGTTCAGTCCAGCACTCCAGGTCACACCAGACCTGGTGTGCTGGACTGAAAAGGTGCAGGTGTGCTGTTCCACCCAACCATGGTCAGTGACTGAGGGACAACAGTCCCTGTTCACTTGTAGGTTACAATTTTATTTTAGTTGATTGATTTATTTTATAAGCCCTGCGATTGACTGGCGACCGATCCAGGGCGTACCCTGCCTCTCGCCCAATGACAGCTGGGATAGGCTCCAGCCACCCACGACCCTGATTAGCAGGATAGACGGTATAGAAAATGGATGGATGGATTTATTTTATATCATTACGAAAAATACTGGAATGGATTGAATTTTTATTTCACCGAATCATGGACATCAGCCTAGAATATGTAATTTGATATGGACAAATATAAAAAACATCAACAATCACACATTATCAATGGACCCATTTTGATATTTTTGTAAAGGAAGCATCGTGATCTTCAAACTTAAAAGAAGTTCATGGTAACTCCTTAAAAGGACACATGTAGTCAATCAGTTTTAGGTCTGTTTCTTTGGTTTTGGGTTGTTTGGGGGAAGTTAAATACGTAATTCTTGATTTTTCAATCGATCTTTCTCAATTTTTTGTGAAATGTCATTCCAGATCTGTCTATCTGGCAGAGTATTTCATTGAGATCAATCCGTATCAATGCATTACTGCATTTCTTATCGTTGAGGATTGACAGTCCTTGAATGTTTAGTGTCAGTACTTGTAATGAAATCCGACTCTAAGAGGATTGAGGCGCCTTCAAAGACCAAACAAGTCACTGAGAGGCTGAGGTTGGGCCTAGTATTGTGTGCGGCGCAAAATCAGTATCAATCAGAATTTTTTAAGAACTTTTTTATTGATAAAAATGATAAAATGATGACAAACTGATAACATGAAAAATGATAATAACTCCCCTGTGATCTAAAAAAAACCAAAATTATATATATATATATATATATATATATATATATATTTATTTATCTCGCCCCAATCAATATGACCTAATGTGTCCTCAAAAATAAGCTGTATCTATGAACAAGCAACAAAAAATTAGCAACACTTATAATACAAATAAAATCACAACCCAAGACCCTAAGAAAGCAAGTAAAAATGTCCTACAGAAAACTTGTTCGCCACGGAACTGATCATAATACAGACGATTATCGTCAGTATCAATGAAGTCAGTTACACACCAAAATTTCATTTTATGCCTTCATAAATAAACATTTGTTCTTACAAGATAAACGATGGAGAATCCATCTACTTTAGATCATAAAATATAAAATATAAAAAAACTACATTTGGACTACAAAATGGTCCATTCATGGCAGTCGCAAATTGTGACGTCACAAAGTAGTCCTTATAATGTCCCGATTGAAAAATGATATTATTTCATCTTCAGAAATAACTCTTTGCAGAAAAAACAAATTGATGAATTAATTTTTAATAGTATAGTTCTTTGACCATTATTTGTCCAGTCTAAAAGAGATTTTAAAAAAGAATTCTCAAACTGAACTTTATATCGTTGACAGGCATGAGTCGGGACAAGTTCCCGCTTACTTTTCCGCCACCGTTGGAACCGGAACGTTTTGAAACCATAGAGTGTAGATTGAACTGAACTGATTGTACAGTCTGTTTCTGAAACCTGAACAGTAAAACATATTTTATACAGGCTGTGTGGCAGACATATTTTGCATTCAGTCGCCAAACGGTCAAATGGAACAAGTACTGCTAAACCAAACAACAACAGGTCTCGGTAGGAGCCGTTAAGAGCCCCAAGCATCGCAGCTGTTCTGCTAAAATCTGAGGGCTGACCATAGAGGGCTGACATGTCTGTGCCTCCAGAGAAAGCTTCTGAGCTGAAGCTGATCATTCACGACCATCTGCTGAAGGTGAGAAACTGACAACCAACGTAGAAACTGTTAGTCTGCTATTTAATTACACCATAGACAGATACGTTCAGCATGGTCTGAGTTCAGTTTTGCAAGTTAATCCATGATGGCTACTTCTCATCTTTCTGCTTTCTCTAAGAAATCAGATAGTAAAGTACAGAACAGTGCAGCCTTTTAACCTCTGCAGTAAGACCACAACAGATTCACTGTGCTGATATCCTGGCACCTTTTCTGTATTAGTAATACTCCAAGAGTTGACTTCAGTTTAAATATATATGTAACTTTGGGTTGTATATAAGATTAATCTCCCCAATTAAGTGGTGGATTATTTATTGTTTATTACGAATTTACACTCAAGGATAAGGCTCTTCAAGCCTCTTGGTGGTCATTGCAATCGGGTTGTAAACATTGCTGTAAAGTTGAGTGAGAGGTTTTTAATAGCCATTGCATTACTGATATTGTATCGCAGGAAGATTCAGAAATGTCTATCTCTCACACTTTTGTGATCGTCAGATGGATATCCATGGGAAAATCCGAGAGGTTTTGGCAGAGACTGTGAGGGATGACCAATTCAGAAAAGATCAACCTCTGTCTGAAGTGGATTTCCTAGATGCACTACAGCGCAGAGGCATCGTTGATGATGTGATGAAGGAGCTACACTTCAGCAACACTGGCAAACCTACTGATGCAGAAAAGGAATCTCCACCAAGACCTTTGGTTCACCCTGCTGATAAGGACATCACTCAGCTGGGGAAGAGTGAGCTACGTTATTTCACAAGAGAAGTCTGTTTTCCTTAACTACAGGTGTCCTTTTGAATCTTTAAACAACAAAGGTGTTCCTTTTTCCTTTAGCCAATATTGACCCATCAAGGCGGTACCTTTATCTTCAAATACTTGGTGGCAAAGCCTTTTTGGAGCACCTCCAGGAGCCGGAGCCCCTACCTGGGCAGGGGTGTTCAACATTTACACTCCACCTGCATTTCCGCAACCAGAGGTTTCACTCAAAGCCAGTTCCCTGTAGTTGTGAACCGGGCCTGAAAGAAGGTTTCCTCCTAGAGGTCCACAGAGAGGGCGTAGGTATGCATGCCTGAAAGATGTTGGTCAGTGCAAACTAAGGATTATTGAGCTATTTTTTTTCATGTTTCTGTATTTATGATCTTTTCTGAGGTTTTGATTGTGTAATTACAGTAATTTTTACTTTGCAGGAAAGGGTGGTGCAATGGCTGACTCAACAACCATGCTGTCCCTGTGTGATCCAGTTCACTTGGTACTTGTCAAGACAGACACCTCCAGTGAGACAACACTGGTCTCATCCTACTTCCTGGACTGGAGAACCATCCTGAGCTCACCCAATGGGAAGACCTGCTTTGCTGTGGAACTGATGGGGGTTGGTGAGAAAGTGTGATTCTGCTGCACTAAACACACATGACAGTGTTCACTTAATCCTTTATCTAGCACTTGTTAAAATGAAAAACTGGCTTAACTCCGACTTCTTTGTCAATACGTTAGCAGTACCAAATAAAAACTACTGTATTTATTCAGTATTTCTGAAGCAACAAGTCAAAGGAAGCTATCCTTCAGTGAACTTTCTGTACAGCACATCTTGAATTTGATATCATAAATTGAGAAGAACTGAAAGCACATGGTGGACATGTCGTTTATACAAAAGAGAAGTAGGGTGCGTCTCATTTGCCTTGACTGGTGTCTCCTCTGTCCTCTCTCCTCCACGATAATGCCAAAGTGTTTTCACTGACTGACACGCCCCCACACGAGATGACCATCACCGAATGGTTTGTAAAGAATCATATGATTTCAATCTTTCCCCGAAATCTAATTTTTCTAGTGTTCCTATAGATTAAATTAATGAGTTTCAGGGTTCATATTCAGATGCACTCTGGATAAAGGATAAATAATTAATAAATAATCCAATATTGACAAAGTGAACCCCCAAAGCAATCAGTGTGCTTCTTAACTGGACACAGAATAAACAGAGTGCAGGTTTTCTTCATGTGAAGGTGTTTGTTGAACAGATTAAAAAAAATGAGTCAACATTTGTTACTTTTTATATTTTATTAGAGTTATGACAGTGTAAGCTGTGACATAAACAGCTGTTAGAGCCTAATGACAGATGATCTAACGGTGATCAGCTGACGTCATCATCACTAAAAGACCTCGTGAAATGCCTTGGAGGATGTCATATTTGTCTTATAATGAATTTCCTTGTTTCCTCTCTTTATTACTTCGTGTCTCTCTCATGCATATTTGGTGGGCAGGACTAAGACGCAAGGGAACGATGTAAGTGGAGGGAGGAAGGATGGAACTTAGGGCAATTAAGACGCACCCATAGTATATCCTTTTGCCCTTTAACTATGTCAACTCTACCTGTTTAACAACTATTCAAGGAATATGTAATCATGGGCCACTTTACCAGGTTGGACCTCTTTAGCCCACCTTGACCTTGACTCTTGGTGTCCTAAGCTGTGTCTCAGCTCATGGGCTGAAGCCTTGGAAGGCTGGATTTGAAGACTGGTTATGTCCCAATGGTGCATCAAAGGCTGTCTAGTTTCATAGGCTCCTTCAAATGCAGCCAATAAGGCTGGCAAATCTGAGAACACCTAGAGGAGTTCTGTTGTAAATGATCAGGCATTGGTAACATGCTTTTGTAAAACTCGCAAACCCTGAAAAAAGTGACAAAAAGCTTTAACTGAGACTTAAAAGCACTGCCATTTACTTATCAGGCATACATCACATCAGGCTGACATCACTCAAAGCACAACTACTTTTTACCTTTATAATGAGTCCATCAATGCCTCTTTCCTCTCAAACATTTTTACTTGCTCTTTTTTCTCATTCAAAGATTTGTGAATAAAATTTATTGACACTGAAATACGTAGTTTCACAGATTTTATATGCAATCAAAAAGGAACTATTTACAACAGATATTCAGAAGGAATTTATTACATGCTGGATTCTGAATACGGTTACAGTATACAGTTGTGCCCAATAGTTTACACCCTCCCAGCAGAGTTTCTGATTTTTTTGGCCTTTTCTCAGAAACTTTGAATGATAACACAAAAACCACTCATGGTTAGTTGTTGGGTGAAGACATTTATTGAAAAAACATTAGTTTACTCTTTTTAAATCTTTGTGACAACAGAAGGTACCAAAATGACCCTGTTCAAAAGTTTACACACTTCAGTTTTTAATACATTGTATTTCCCCTTTTAACAGCAATAACAGCTTGACATTTTTTGTGGTTGTTGTGGATGAGGGTCTTTATCAGATGGTAAAACTGCCATTTCTTCTCAGCAAAAAGCCTCCAGGTCCTGTAAGTTCTTGAGCTGTATTGCATGAACTGCAGGTTTGACGTCTCCCCCCACTGGATCGATGATATCAAGGTCAGGAGACTGAGATGACCACTCCAGAACCTTCTTTTTATTCTGCTGTAGCCAATGGCAGGTTGATTTGGCCTTGTGTTTTGGATCATGGTCATGTTAGAACGTCCAAGTACGCCTCATGTGCAGCTTCTGGGCTGATGAATGCCAATTTTTCTCCAGTATTTTCTGATAACATGCTGCATTCATCTCCCCATCGGCTTTGACCAAGTTTCCTGAGCCTTTGTAGCTCACACATCCCCAAAACATCAGTGATCCACCTCAGTGCTTCACAGTAGCAATGGTGGACCTTTCATCATAGGCCTTGTTGACTCCTCTTCAAATGTAACGTTTATGGTTGTGGCCAAAAAATTTCAGTTTTGGTCTCATCACTCCGAAAGACTTTGT
Source organism: Thalassoma bifasciatum (assembly GCA_008086565.1). Taxonomy (NCBI): domain Eukaryota; kingdom Metazoa; phylum Chordata; class Actinopteri; order Labriformes; family Labridae; genus Thalassoma; species Thalassoma bifasciatum. The sequence continues at coordinate 70,209 of RPOG01001007.1, forward strand.
TTCAGAAGTTTTGAGGCTTGTGTCCATGCTGTTTGCCATATTGTAAGTGAGATACCTTGTGAAGAAATGTCTTTCTTCTGTCAACTCGACCGTGCAGCCCTTTATTTCTCAAGTGCCTCCTATGCGCATCTTGAATTTTATTTTTCAGAGAGTCCTGTATTTCAGCTGAAGTTATTTGTCGGTTTTTCTTTGCATCCCTAACAATTTCCCAGGCATTCGTGGCTGAAATTTTTGTTGGTCTACCTGACCGTGGTTTGGTTTCAACAGAATCCCTCATTTTTCACTTCTTAATTAGAGTTTGAACACTGCTTATTGGCATCCTCAATTCCTTGGAAATCGTAACCCTTCTTGTTTTGAACAGTTCTATTAACGTTTCCTGCAGATCCTTAAACAATTCTTTTGCTTTCCTCAACACTCAGAACCGAGAAACTTCAGTGCAGCACTGAATGAAGATTCAATGGTCTGTCAGGAGCTCAGAAACTCTTAGACCTTTTATACACACACACTGATTATAAGCAAATAGATCACAAGAGAGGATGGATACCTTTAGTAGACATTTAAACTCATTTGTGTCAAATTTTGTGCATGTTGTCAGGCCAAAATCACCAGAGTGTGTAAACTTGTGAACAGGGTCATTCTTTGAAGTTTCTGTTATCATTATGATTTAAGAAGAGTAAACTAATTTTTTTTTCAATGAATTTCTTCACCTAACCAATAACCATGGGCGACAGAAAGGTTTTTGTGCTGTCATTCATATTTACTGAGAAAATGCCAAAAATTCAAAAATTCTGCTGGAGGGTGTAAACTTTTGGGCACAACTGTATATTCACCTATCCTTTCAGTCAGCTAATTGCAGCTGGATATTTTCTCCAGATTATTATATACATCATTTTGTTTTTATACACCATAAAAATAAAATGATGTGTTGTAAGAGTTATTCAGACCCCAATTAAAAAAAAAAAAAAAAAATGTTGAAAAAGCCCTGTCAAAAAAATCTACTGTCATTCAGAACTACATTTAAATTATATTTTAGTACTGTATTTGAGCAAACGTTACAAGCAACGTTAACGGCTATTTTAACACCTGTTTCTCCCCTTTTTTTTTCATCTTAAATAAGTGAGTGACACCCCAATGCCAGCAGTGAAACACCTGCAGCTCTAACATAAAACTAACAAAACATAAAAAGTTGTTTTAATAAAAAGATGTAACTTTCTGGCTCCATTTCTAATCCTGCGCTATGTTCAACGGTTGCTAAGCAGCCTTTGTGGCCTACGAAAGCTATGAAGGTTGGGTCCTCTGAAGATTTGGACACAGCTATGGAGTTAACTTCTGGAAACATTTCTCAGTGATTGTTCCCAATGTTGTCATGAAAGCGTCACACATTGGCTACAGTTTTGTGGGCTGAACATCCATAATACATTTTTCAGTCTTGGAGAGCCAGTGTGGATTGTAGCTTCAGTTTGTCAATCTAAGTATTTGTGTTTAAGGGCAGCTGAACCGGTGAACCTGATAAAGTGGTCTGTCAGTGTGTACATATTTTTTAAATACTTGACACTTAACAACTTTTACTGATGTTTTTGTGGTGTGCGTGCCTGTGTGTGTATGTATGTGTGTGTCTTAGGGAGTGAATGTAAAGTCCCAGTTGGTGTTCTGACTGTCAGTCTGGAGCTCTACCCTCCGCTCACAGAGACTCTGAGCAGTGACATCATCAGCACTCAGGTCTGCACACTGAAGTCTCTTTATCTCTCTGTCTGTTCATCCCTCTGTTTATTCATCTGCTGCTTTATGAATGAATAGAGGAAAGCCTTTCACCAGCAGAAAGTCATCATTACAGCAGAATTCATAAATGTTTTGAGTTGATCACAAATGATACAAACACAGCATTGACCAAAAATATATTACAGCTTCACAATGAAGACCTGATGTCACATTCTGTTTCTTCTTCAGCAATCACTGGAGAGGCAGAAGACGGCAGAGAGGGAGAGATTATTTTTAGTTTATGCCAAACAGTGGTGGAGAGAGTTTCTTGAGATACACCCATCGCATCAATCCAAAATGGTCAAGATCTTTGCTCAGGTTTGTTCACAGGTGTTTTATATGATTTCATTTGTTTTGTTTTATTATATTTGGTTTGGTCAAAGAGATTATGATAAAGATTAGAGAGATTAAGAATGTCCTTGATGCTCTGCAGGATGAGAATGGTATAAACAGGCCGGTGTGTTCCTACGTACATGTCCTCCGGGCAGGCCGGCTACTAGAGAGTCCTCGACAGGCAGCCCGCTTTGTCAGCCTGCTAGCCCATGAGAGGGCCCCAGTGGTGGGTGGAGGAAACAAGCAGGAGCAGTGGTGCACATTAATGGCTTTCCTGTGTAGAGGAAAGGTAAGTAGAGCTGGCTGACTTCTTAGGAGCTTCTAAAGAATAGTCTCCTTTTTCAGATGACAGTGCACTTACTGTGCTGCTGGACTCTTACTGCGAAAGACAGATGCTGTGGCAGATTTACAACAGGTCAAACCAGAATTTATGTGAAGATGTGTGCATCATTTAACCTATTTAAACAAGATGGATCATGCATTGGTCAGTCATGCATCTCATGGGATGCGGATGCTCAAGTTGTCTAGGTTGTGTCCTATGAGGTTTCCTTAAACAGGTGACCAGGGTTTCGAACCCAGCCTGTGGCCTGTAGCCTGTATGTCATGACCCACTCTCACACTGTCGCCCACTCCATCCATTGACCTGTTTTCTGATTAAAGAAGAAGGTTAATTAAAGATCCAGAAAAATAACTTTAGAAAAGTCCTGCAACTCATTAAGGCATATAGTAGGCATTATGTATGTTTTTTATTATTTAACCTTTATTTAACCAGATAAAACCCATTGAGATCTACAGTGTATCACAAAAGTGATAAGCATTACTTTGAGATGGTTGAATCAATACTCATTCAGTCTCTTATGGATTGGTGAATGTCTCTCATGAGCGAGCCCCAGTAGACCGCTCTCCTCATACCAAACCATTTTGACCAGTTGGAAATGATCTTGATGGGTCTGGAGGTGTTCATCCCTGAATTCTTTTGAAAAGAACACCCCCTAAATGACTGTGGACTGACCCTTCTGACTATGATGTTTGTTTTGAATATAACAGATATCTGTTGTTGGGTTTTGTCCCATCAGTAAGACAGCATGGAGCAGGCTGACTTTAGTTGTGTTTATGCTTGCTTCTTTCTGAGCACAGCTCTCAGTGTGGTTTCTAAGAAAGAGGGATTTCCACAGAGTTGGCTGACTGATGCATTTTCATCTCTCCAGATAGCGGGGAATTTCCCAGACCACCATAGGATAAATGTTCCTTGCCTCTCCTCTGTGAGTGTCTGGCAAGACAGACACAACACAACTCTCACAAAGTGGCCCTTGTCAGCTGTGATTTATGAGTTTCATTCCAGAGAAAATTAATTTAGCCTCATCAGTCCCCAGCCTGTTCCGATGCTGCCGTCCATATTAGCACTTCTGGGGAACATCTATCATTCTGACTCGCCTGAAGCCTGAGCCAGCACTCAGCAACATCACCAGTTGCCTGCTCAGCCCCAGCCTCTGTACTGGAAAAGTTGTACAAGTGAAATAGAGCTTCTTTCCTCTCCTGTAGGTTCTCATGTATGTTGGACACTTCAGAGAAAAGTAAACAGCATTTAGAGTAGAATACTTGTTTAAACATACTGCTGAGGTGACATGATGATTCAATCCACATTGAAATGTCGGTCTGAATATATGTCATGGTGTAACTCCAAGCAGTCACAGGATGGATAACAAATCTTTGACTGCTTCATTTGTGAATGTTTTCTATTTTACAGAGACTTCTGAGGGAAGTGAGAGTAAAGGTGGAGAAACTGGTTTAGACCGTAGTAGCTGAAGTTTTCTCATTTGGAAATAGCAGATGTTTGGATTTCATGTTACTGAAAGGAGAAAGTGCTGTTGTATAAGTTTAACAGAATTCTCTGCTTGAAAAACAACTTCATTGTTCTGCAATTGAATTAATAAAGCCTTCGTCACATTGGGACGTATCTAATCTTGCCTCCACTTTTTACATTTTCTGATGGTCTTGAACTTATGACTGGCAAGTTGTCATTCCCTCTCAGGGGGACTGCGAGGACCACGCTACCCTTCTGTGCAGCCTCTTGCTGGGCTTTGGTTTGGATGCGTACGTGTGTGTGGGGACCAAACACAAAGGCGCTCCTCATACCTGGGTCCTGACCCGGGGGACTGATGGGAGCATCACTTTCTGGGAAAGTCTAACAGCACACAGGTCAGTTTTCATCTCCTTTTCTATTTCAGGATATATTTCATACACCTGCTTTTCTTGATTCTTCCCCAATGCTGCAGGAGCAGTGTGTGGGGGTTAGAACTGTAAGCAAACTTTTATAACACATCATCTTCTTTTTATTGCTTATGCCAGAAAGAGAGGAGAACATCTGAGTATACTGGTTTTTCAGATGTTCTCTTCTATGTCTTTTCTGTCATCTTTGTTTTTGAAAAACGCCTCTGAAATGTAAAACTCTTAAAGCATGAGTGAAACCAAAAGCTGACTAGGAGTTGATTCAAACTTCAACAAGATTTTATTTTTTGCATATTGCTCTTTTTTATTTTGTTACTTTTATTTTGGAGTATTTCAGCCACATTTAACTGAAATAAAACATTTTACTGGAGTTGTCCAGTGAATCAGGCTCATTCTAAATATCAGGCATGAAAATCATTCCCCTTTTGGCGAGATCACTCAGCATTGTTTCGGTCTAACTACATCATATCTTAACACGGTTTAAGAGTAGAACATGAAGAGTCCTATGTAATAATTTTCTACACATAGGCCTAGGGCTGAAAGATTTATCGTTTTCTCATCGTAATCGCGATTTCAGACGTCACAATCATGTGATCACCAAAACTGCAATTTTTTTGCTCCTGACTGACCCAGGATCTTTAGTGTCAGCTTTTTCACACACACACTTGTTTAAGTGTAAAACTGTTGGGAAAGATCCTTTTTTTTCGTGGGATTGTTGAATTTCGTTTTTCTCATTATCACTTATTTAATTTTGTTTTTTTTTAATTGTTTTGAATTTTATTTATCTTTTTTAACATAAAACAGTCATTTTTCACTCAATTGTTTTCAAAATTTGAGAGTCAAAGATGGCTCTTTTTGTTCTTCAGTTGTTATAACTAAAAATGCGATTAAAAAGTCCAGTTTAAAAATAGCGAGAGTTGTATTTAAAGTTCAGACTCAGTGGAGGTGTTTCACTAAGGGTTTTAAGAAAAGTCAAAAATTGGCTATTTATTTCAAAATCTTCTTTTATTTTTCAAAATTTTTCCTTTTATCTGTAAATGTTGTCTATATTTCTTATAGTTTCGACTTAAATCTTAGAATTTGGACTTTTTACATCAAAATTTCTGCTTTTTATCTCAATGTTGCCTTTATTTCAAAATTTTGATGCTTAATCTCAAAAATTTGGCTTTTTATCTCTTAAAATTTTTACCCTTAATGTGGAAGTTTAGACTTTTTTTCACATAATGTTGGATTAATTACATAAAATTTGGATTTTTTTAATCTCAAAATATTTACTTTATTTTTCAAAATTTCCACTTTTCAACTTAAAATATTGACCTTTATCTGAAAGTTAAAAATAATTCTTAGCCTCATTTTCATCCTTGCATTACAGTTTAAACTTTTGATGTTTTGATGGTTTGATGTAATTCTCTGCAGGACATTAGGAAAACTTCACTAAAGCTTGATTTAAACAAAATTGTAAATTGAATTGAGATCGCAATATCTGCCAGGAAAATCACAATTAGATCTTTTTCTGAAATTGTTCAGCTCTACATGGACTTCTCAAAGTTCCTTTGAGATAAAGAACTTCATGTATAAGAAAATGCTTTTTAATGGATTCCTTTTGTATCAAAACTGTTTCTTGGCCTCATTTTGAAGGTAAAATGTTCTTTTTCAAACCAAAAGTCATGTTCCTGGGCCAGTAGCTGAAGTGGAGGGACCAATACATTTGTTTTGCCAATGGCCCTCAAATTGACCTTAATGTCAACCCCTGACATTTATAGCTGACTGTCTTTTAATTCTGCTTGATTTTTCTCTCAAAATGCATCAGATTGATGCCTTAAATGCAAAATATTCAAAATTTTCTCCCAGGGGAGCATGGCCTTTGAGGGGTTTTGTACTTCTCACCTTTTCACCCTTGACCTGTTTTCATGCCTGTACATATAGTATGCCCACTTTTGCTTGAAATAAGACATTAATACTTGCTCACATTTCATTTTTTTTCTTTTTTGCTATGTATATCACTTTTTTAGCTTTATAGCTCTGAGCTGAATCTTTCTTTTGTATTAATCTTTATCACTTTTTATTTGTGTCAAAATAGACTCCTAGCAGTTTTATTTGGATGTGTGTAACAACACTAACCAGCCTCATGTCTCATATTTATGGTCAGATACCTGCACCAGGCCATAGACCCTGATGCACCACCTTTGGACCCCCAGCCCAAAACCTTCTCCCCCTACCGGACTGTGGGCTGCGTCTTTAACCATCAGACCTTCCTGGCTAACTGTCAGTCCTCAGACTCTGTGGAGCTCTGTGTGTTTGACTTCCAGGTGAGAGGAGAGCGTCCCTATAGTCTGCACCATCCACATGATCACAGAGTGGATATAGGTAGAATCCCACCACATTAAATCCTCCCCCCACAAAATATACAATATAATAACATTTGTCTCAATGGTAGCTGTAGTTGAAGCAGTGGATTTTTGGGGTTTGGGAAAGAGGTTTGAAACATGCAAAACTTCTGCTACACTGCATAGTAAATCTTGTCAGGAGAGTTATAAAGGATATTCAAATCTGTAGTGAAGCAGTGGGCTTGTGAGTAATTGTTAATCAGTATCAAAACAGCTCAACAACTTTTCAAAGTATCACAATCTCCTGTCCCATTATCCTTCACCCTTCATCTTGTCACTCCCAAGTACATCATTGTATCTCTTGAAAAATTTCAACCAGATCAAAGAATTTGTTAAATATCAGTCCTCTCTTTCCTCCTCCTTCAGAATCAGTCCCGCTGGAAGGCAATGAGCGAGGAAGCTCTGAAATCTGTCTGCAGCCCGGGGTCCAGTACCTCTCTGCCCCCTCTGCCTCCACTCTGTGCCCCATCTCTGGATTCTGCTGCTGCCAGCAACCGGCTGGAGCTGGAGATGCGTTTCCTGGTGTCAGAGCAGAGGAAGGTGAGACAGTGCTGGATTAGTTAAAGGACCAGTAAGGAAAAGTTTTCATTTTTTAATTTTTAATTAAACAAGCTTTTCTCATTCCCTCGGTTTAGAAAGCAGCTAGAAAACTTGTGAAAATGAAAGAAAATGAGTAACAGATTGATGGGTCAGTGTTGCGGTGAGCTCTGGATGATGAGTGTTGTAGACTGCAGCCAGATATGAACTGCTGGTATCTGAGAGGTCCAGTTGGTACAGTCCCTCCCCTGACATAGGGATCTATGGGTTCACAGTTCACAGTTCACACACCAGTTATCTCTGCTTCTCTCCAGTCTAAACAGAACAAGTTTTTCCTCTTTGTCACTTTGCCAATTGAGTCTTGTTTCTTTTTTTAATGCTGTAAAACCCATGGGAGAACCAGGGGTCTGTGCAACAATATCCAGGCTATTATGTTACCTCATAGGAATCCATGCACTACAATTCTCCAATCACAGGCAACAGTTCAACTGCTCTCGTTATCGTAACTCTTCAACTAGTTGGGTAGGAGGTAAACATCCAAATGTTTCCTGATGGCTTCCTCAACATCTCTGACCCCCTTGAGGCCAAAATAACAAAAAGGTTAAACTATGGTTCATGAAGGTGTCCATGTTTACTGTGTGAACAGCGTGTCATAGTCACTGTCAGGATCATTCCCCCTTCACTGAGTTTGTAGTTTGGTCCCTTTCAAAGCCCACAGACCAAAGCAGATGGTTGTTTTCCTGCAGTTTACAGAGCTTTGATATTAAGTCATATGTGAGACTATCATAAGGTTGGTGGGTTTTCTGATGGAGAGGTCAAGTTCTGAATGTAACACTGGCATCAGAGACTGAACCAGTTTCATAAAATAGACTCAGTGATGTGATAGAGTTGACCCTTTCTGCCAATAGAGGTATCTATTCCTTTATTGTTTATCTTTCTGAAGGACCCTGGGATTGAACCCTCTCGTTCTAAGCTCCCCGTTGTATTACCACTTCAGTTTGCGGTTTTCAACTTTTTATGAGGAGTTTTGAAAATTTTACCCAGTCCATTAAAAGCAGCACAATCAATCAATCAATCTTTATTTATATAGCGCCAAATCATAACAAACGTTATCTCAAGACACTTTACAAAACATTAGCAGGTTGATACCTGTTAATGTTAGAGTATTTTATTATTTTATTAACAGAGACCCAACATCAAGACTGGGTAAGGACTCTTATCTCATCTTGATCCACCATGAGTGAAGCACTTTGCAGCAGCTTTTAGCAAGTTACAGTGGCAAGGGAAAAACTTGCTCACTTTTTTATCTTTTCAGGCAAAACAAAACAGTACAAAGTGAACAGAAACTGAAGACACCACCATCTTGACCCTAAGCTGTAACTTAAATCCACTCTACACCGATGAATGCGTCAGGGGTTAACAGTCCAGAAGTAGACTGTATCTTTGTCAGACAGAAATGCATAAAGCAGCAGCTTTCAGAGGAAATTGAAAGTGCACAGTAACGTGTAAAACAGACCACTTCTTATTCTCCAGGACCTGGAGCTGGGGACAGTCTGGGATGACCATCTCTCCTACCTGCTGTCCTCTGCACTGTCAGCCTATGAGTTGGAGCGCTGCACAGGCGTCTCCTGTGGTAATGAGGAGTTCCAGGACGCAGTGAGGAGGGCGGTGCCAGATGGACACACTTTCAAAGGCTTCCCCATCCACTTCCTGCATCGTAACGCGCGCAGAGCATTTGCCACTTGCCTCAGGTGAGATGCTGGGCAGTGAGATGGCGGTGTAAAGGTAGTTTTGGCAGGAACATGTTTTCTTAAATGTTCTTTGGTACATTGCGCTTCCTTTTTCATCGATGTAAAGCTTCAGTGCATACTGCAGTGAATAAACAACAGACCTCGCTCTAAGCTCTCACATGATTTAGCTTGTCAGAAAGAACCTTTATTTTAATGTTTGTTAGGGTTCAAGAACTCACAGCCATCCATCTCCACATCACTCCATTAAAGATTTGTTGTGTGTCTCTTTGCACAGGTCACCGTTCTGTGAGGAGATCGTGTGTTGTCGTGGGGACCATGTGAGGCTGGCTGTTCGTGTTCGGGTGTTTGTCTATCCCGAGGATGCTTGTGCAGTTTGGGTGATGTTTGCGTGTAAATACCGCTCTGTGCTCTGATCACAGGACCCCCTCTGATCTTCTGTTTTTATATTCTGATGGGACCATTTCAGATCCTGACTTTTACACGCTGAGCACGAGATTATCCAGACCCAAAGTGAGACTACATGAGTATGTGTTTGTCATGTCCACTGTGATGATAAAACTTTTGATTTCTCAGACATGTAATGGCACCATTGTATTCAGAAAATTATTTTTGGAAATAAATGAAAGTGTGGTTTTACTCTTTGGGGGCTTATTTTCCACTGCATGTCTCCAGGAAACTGCTTCAATACTTTTCTCAGTGAGGGAGTGAAACTCAGATCACTCTCTCTGTTTTAAAGCGCCATGAGGACTTTCTACATCAGGGGTTCCCAAACTTTTCCGCCTGTGACCCCCAAAGTAGCAGCGTTAGGGACTGGTGACCCCCTGCTGTGGTACGACACTAATGGGACAATCCAAAAACGAACAAAAACCAACAAAACCCTCCCTGAGGATACTTAATTTAACTGATCGATAGAAAATTTACCGACTAATGTGCACTTTGCTGAGTTCAAGGCATCAAACTTGAACAAAGAAATGTGAAACACAGATAAAACATTTTCTGTTCGCATAATTTTATATTATCTTTCACCCCAATTTTTGCTTTTATTCTCACAATAATGGATAAAATGTTCATGAATTGTTCATAGTTTTTGATTTTGGGACACATTCCATGACCCCCTATCAATGTCTCGCGACCCCCCAAAGGGTCCCGACCCCCACTTTGGGAACCACTGCTTTACATCATCTTGAAATAGTCTCATTCATTCATTTTCCACCATTTATTCTGTTCAGGGTCAGAGGTGACTGGAGCTTATCCCAGCTGTTTTAGGGTGAGAGGCAGGGTACACCATTGGTCCCCTATCAATCAGGGTTCACAATCAGATGTGCTCCGGATAAAGGATAAATGATTAATAAATAATCCAATAATGAAGCATTTTACTCCCGAAGTGACCGTGCGCTTCTTAACTGGACACAGAATAAACAGAGTGCAGGTTTTCTTCATGTGAAAGTGTTTGTTAAGCAGATTAAAAACTAAGTTAAAGCTCTGTTACTGTTTATATTTTATGAGTTATTGCAGCACACGTGCAGACACACTGTTAGAGCTGAATGACAGATGATCCTGATCAGCCGACGCTGTCATCACTGAAGACCTCACATCATGAAACGTCCTGAAGGAAAGGACGTCTCATTTGTCTGAAAACAAAGCTCCTCGTCTCGTCTCTTCATTTCCTTGTGTCTCTCGCGTGCATCTCTGGTGCACTAAGACGCAAGTGAACAACGCAAGTGGAGGATGGATTGTATGTTCTAGATATTTACTGGGGGCAGGTGTGGCTGAACAGTCTGACTGAAGCAGAAAGGAAGGACCTGCGGTATCCCTCCGTCTGACACCGTGGGTGGAAAAGTCTGCTGTTTAAATTCTAAAAGGATCAGCTGTCCAGACTTCATCCAGTGAAGCTACAGAAATAATGACTTTGTTAGATTTCTGCTGTTTCACAGTGTGTTCATACACAAAACTCTGTATTTTCTTCAAAATATCAAAGGAATGAATCAGATTATTGTTTTAGGATTAATAGTGTGACGAAACTGTTTCACATGAAGCCTAAATGAGCTTTTACTGATCATTCAAAAGACACTTAACTTTATTTACTTTTTTATGACTGTGAATCAAACTGTGAAAAACTGTTTTCCTTTCAAGACAAATTGTACAAGACTGATTCAAGCAGTGTGTTTTTTGTTAACAGGACCTGTTAATATGTTTAAAAAAAAACACGTGAAGTGCACAACTTGTGTTTGAGCGATAACCTCCGGTCTAAAAACATATGAGACAATGTGCAAGTGCCAAAAGGCTGCTGTTTTTCAAGTGACCGCTTGGGGCTGGCCCTGGATGTCCTGGAAGTCACGTACACATGACGCCCAAAAAAGCCATTCTCAGAGCAGAAATTTGCATATTCTAAGCCTGGTGCAAAACCTGTCTCCTGTCTGCATTGCTAATTTCACTCACGGTACACACTGTGAGGTGGGTGAATTTTTTTTCTAACTCGGGAGTTTGGAAGATATTAGGATTGAGGGCTTGCCCAACCAGAGCCACAGCTAAGATCACGTGACTGACAGGCACCCAATGGCACTCTTCACCCGTCCCAATTCCAGTATGGCCATGCCAGTAATTTTACTTCAAAACAAGGCTGCGGTAACAGACAGGTGACGTCATGGAGACTACGGGTGAATTCCAATTCCTGTCTTAACCCTCAATCTTAACCCTCAATCTCAAAATGCGCGCTCCCGCGAAGTGTAAGTGCTGTCCCGATTCTCAGAAAGTTGAGGTTGAGGGGCAAGATTGAGGGCTGTATCTCCCTCAATATTGAGATTTTCCGACACCACCCTTGGGATTAAGTGACATCCAGAATGCATTGCGTATTGTCGGTAAATAAACATGGCATCCAAAGCGGCAGAGAAGGCGAGCTACAAATGTAGTATTTTCTTTGTTAATGGAGATATAAATATTACGAAAACCATTGTATTATCTTAGTTTAGACCCATTTTATGGATTATTTACCTCGTTGTTGCAGAACATTTATTTTTATTTTACGATCTTTTGTCAATAGCGTCCGGTGCGGACAAGCCATGTTGCTTTCGTTAAAGTTAGTTAACGTTACAAAATGGTCATTTTTCTCCGTGGTAATGTAATTGTTTTATCAAGATAACAGCCTATATAACATGCTTGTGCCGATGATGGTATAAGATGACCGGGCTAATGTCATCTCCTGTAGCAGCAGAGTTATGTAACGATAGTTATAGCTGGTGTTTACCTTTCAATAAACTATGGTATGCTGTGACAGCTGAATATGTCCGTGGTTGTGTTTTTTATACAGATATTTTTTTGATAACGCTAACCAAAGGAATAACTGACAGACAGTCCACAACAATTTCACTTGCATTTAAGGGGTGTCCCATTTCTAAGTCACAAGATAAACCTTAACACTTGGTTTTGAGGGCTACTAAGATTGAGGGTTGAGCTTGAGGGTTAAGATTGAGGGTTAAGAAAGGAATTGGAATTGGGCCTAAGTCTATGTTTTACAGTCTATGCACATGTTCCCCCCTTCTTACAGGTAGTTTTGTCATTGTTTGTAAGCACAAAGGTTGTTTTGTTACTGTTTGTAAACACAACAACCTAACTGGGCCTCGCCTGTGTGGCTCAGTGCCAGCAGTCACGCATGCCCACTACCTCCTTCCGCAGTAGCAATGTGACCGCACTCACCAGCCCAGTGAGCACCTGCAGCATTGCATTTCTACGTAGCAGAGACGCAAGAGCAGTACACCTGACTTTCTGCAAATAAATGAGGTATTCTGCAAATATTGTGTCATTCTGTCTAAGTGTTAGAGCCACTGTTGCCTCTTGGGGTAGCTTCTCCCGCTCGCTATAAGCAACACACACTGGCTGTGCTGTGATTGGCTAGGGTCGCCATGCCTACTTGCTGCCCAGAGACGTCCAAAGTCAACCAAAACATCAACATGCAGGCAGAGGAGGGGGGTGAGGCAGACACTGACACACGTGTATAGAGGCCCAGAGATGATGATTGAGCAGGATTGTGCCTGTGAAAGTTTACTTTAATTTTTTTTTAAGAAAGTCCAGCAGGTCCTACCTCTAAATCTGTTTGCTCATGAAAAATAAAACACTCTTAATATAGACTAAAAAAAAAAATATATATTCATGCGAAATGAATTGAAATTGATTACACAGCAACCATGTTGTTATTATTACTACTGGCACTTGTATAGAGCAAATCGGGAATGTCAAGGCTGAGGGTAAGGATGAAGAAACACAGCAGTTTTCTCAGCTGTAATACTCTAACTCAGCACCAGATGGCGTGTTAGCACAGATGTTGGCTCTGAGGAAACTCAGCTCTGTTTCTCTCTGCTCTCTCTTGCTCCCTTTGTTTCAGCTCAGTGGATTCAGTGGGTGGTTGTGACATCCTGAAGGCTATGAGAGCATCTTTAAAAACAGATCCCTTAACGTGATGCTGAGCTCCTGACAGGTCCAGCCCCCCCCCTCCCCACCTCAGAGAATAACTGGCAGAATTAGTACTTCTTTAATAAAGCAGCAATTATTAAAAAAACCCTCACCCCTTCGGATATTAGCAGAGAAAAACTTGATTTGAATCACGTTTTTAAACCTTGGTACTCTTTGCTGTGTGCTGCAGCAGGAGCCATCTGAATGTCATCACTGTCTTTAGAACAGCTGAAACCCAAAGGCAGCACACTGCCTCAGTCAGAGTACAGACTGACTGTAAAACTGGGCAGAGTGCACCATGGCAGCTGCTGGATTTGCTAGGTTATTGTGCTGTAAAGAAACTCTGAAAGTTTTACCTTGATTGAAGTGGTCCATTAATTGCCACAGAGGGGGGGTGGGGGTGTTACAGGGCTCTTTGTTTTCTCTGCTCTGAGCTGTACACTGGAGGAGTAGGGGAGTCGTTGACACGTCAGCCCAAAGTTTGACGAGAAGCCTGTGAGGAAGGCCAATTAATTTCATTTCCGCCAGCTCATTTGCAATTCTGCGTTTGCCCCAGAGTTGTTGAGCACCAGGATCAGGAGTGAGGCTGAAAGAGTGAAACAGAGCTAATGAATAATTCTTCCCTTTTCTTTCCTGTCATACACCCGATGCATGCATGCATACCTCATTACTGTTCAGTTCTGGAGGAAAGAAGTGCAGGGGGAGTGTCTGGCTCTGCTTTCAGTCCATATTAAACAGCAGCAGCATTAAGGTGTAATCCACTAACAGGTCTGTGAGGCAGGTGTGGGGTACCCAACAGGAAGTGTGGAAACAGGAAGACATTTTCTAGTCAAGGTGAGTGCTACGGAAACATCAGTCACACGTGTCCTCACACTGCCACTGACACAATGCAGTGTTTGCATTAGGGGGGACTTGAATTAAATGCCTTTGTGAAAACTGTCAAGGTGTTGTGTGTGTTGATCCTGTATGTTTGAGTCAAAGAAGGAACCTTTATGCCAGAGAAAAGAGTAAGTTGCTAGTACTGTGATTAGTACAGTGAATAAACAGATATTTAATGCAACAGCAGAATGTACATTTTTTAAATTGTTTTATTTAACCCACTTTGCAACTTGTTAAACTGCCTCATTCAATATCTGCATCCTTGCACCACTCACCACTGCACTATTATGTTTTTAGCCTGTAAATACAAGTCTTGTCTATTTGCTATTCTTTGTGTTTATAGTTGATAATACTCTTCATGCAATTTTTTATTGTTACTATTTTACCTTTTATGCCTTACCACCTTGTACAAGAGAGCACAGTATACCATCACAAATTCCTTGTCTGTTCAAGCATACCTGGAGATTAAAGTTGATTTTGATTCTGATTCTGAGTTCATGAAGTGAGGTACCTCTGCCTGCGCTAATGGTTATACGGTCTGTTTTGATAATTAGTGAGGCTGATAAACTTGATATAAATAGAATGAATGAATTTGCAGGCGAAAGTTACACCACACACACCTCAGAGCATGCTGCGTACTCTGGTTTTCACACATCTGCTCCTCCTCTGAGGTGACATATGCTGCTAATGAGTCTTTTCCACCTGCTGATGAGTCACCTCCAGGTCACACGTATTACCAATAACTGTACTATCATTGCTTATGATGCTGTTGATTAGAAGAACTACATTGTAGCTTGCAGAGAGATTGAGAACACAAATGCATGTGTGATTATTATGAATTGAAGTCAAACACAGACTGTCAAACTGATGGTTTCTGTCACAGGATATCATTATTATTATTATTATTATCATTATTATTATTATTATTATTATTATTATTATTATTATTATTATTATTATTCCTACTTAAATGTTATTGTTTTCATTTTGGACTGAACTTTGCAAAATAAACACTAATGTACAAAACTGCATCTTTATATTCTCACATGGTGATGGATGGCGGTGGTTGTTAGCTGTATGTAACCTAGCTCTATAAATCTTTAAATCTGCTCTGTTTATATTGTGCATGTATGAGCGACTCTCTGCAGATACCTGAATGGGTCTGATCCGAAAGCACAGTTATGTCTGAGGGAGGAATAAAAAAATAAGCTGCACACCCTGAAAAAGTACAGAACAAAGCCATCTTTACTCAATTAGTAACACTATTATGATGGAGAGTTTCCATGCATAATGAATAGAGGTAAAGAAGGAAAAGGGTGCTTTATCGTAGGGAGAGGACAGGGAGTTTAAAATTCCAGCTCTTGTTCCTTTGAAGGGGTCAGAGAATATAAAAAAGTGAACTTCTTTTACATCAGATGTTTTTGCTGAACTTTTCTACTAAATCAGGGATGTTGAATTGTAGATTTAACTGTAGATTTATTTAGATACAAACTTGATCCTTTGTAGCAGGGTAAGTCTTTAACAATTGAAAAACCTGGCAATCTGATATTCTGCATTAAACATAATGGTTTCAGATATTCAGCAGTGTGTGGCTGCCACACAGGGCAGTTCAACTCTGAGCAGCATAAAGCAGACACTGTTTGGGGCTAAAGCGAACATTTTTAAAATCACGATTATTCTCCCATTTGTAAAATCTGGTACAGAGGTGAATCTGCATCCACCTGGAGGATGTCTAGAGCATCTTTTAAGAGTAACTTAAATAGATGTAAGTATAAAAGTTAATCTGTTGTCATGTGTGTTTTGTTCCTCTCAGCTGTTTAAAGCTGCATCAGGCTGTTTCAGCCTGGGTCATCAGGTTGCATATAAGGCTTGTTCGAGCCCATATGTAGCAACGACCTGAAATGTAACAAGGACCCAAAATGTCATAAAAAATAAGTAACACAACTGAAAATGTAGCAACAGGTTGACAGAATAAGAAAACTGCTCAGCCCAAAATTTGATACAATTTTTAAATAAAATCCAAAATATACAGACGTGTTGATAATCCTAATAGAACATTTTTGGTCCAAAACTTGGTAACTTTTTTCCAAAAATGTGTATGCTTGTTACAGTTAGGGTCAGTCAGTACATTGTGTGTTTAACTACATTGTTTTTATTTTCATTTCAGGTCACTGTTGGATTTCAGGTCATTGCTACAAATTGGGCTCTGACAAGGCTGCACAAGTGCATAGAGCCCTTTGCATGGGGCTTCATTGTGCTGCTGAGTCCTTCCCTCACAGTGAGAGGCCGTTCACACAACAATGGTCTCAGGGCGAAACGCAATATTATTGTTGTGAAAACAGCCTCCAGAGTGGCATTTTTTCTTAAACATTGTTTCAACAAAATGTCATCTGTTTACCATTTCTACAAGTGAAGAAGTTTCCAACATCAACGGCAGATGATCAGCTCAGCTCTACTTCAGCCTCTAAACTGTTGACGTGAATATGGCTCCTACAGTTATATCAGCATCGACAGGCATGCATACTATAGTGTTTTCACTCCCTCAGCATTTCCATGTAAACCCGGATTTTATTACTGTGTTTTTGTTGTTTTTTTGTTTTGCATTTTTAGGTGAAATGCTGCAAAAAAAAAAAATGCTGCCATGCAAACAGGGCTGCAGCAGGCTGCTTCTTCACTGCAGAGCCACCTCATTATTTCATTGTCACCAAATGAACCTAATTCAATGTATGGGCCTTGGGCTCTGTTAGACTTTGTCGAGTAAATGAGGAGACTAATGGCGCATCTCCTTATCAGTGCTGTTTTTCAATTGCAGCAATATATCTAGTGACAGACACTGATGTACCAACTAATTACCTTTTTTCAGCCCTGAAAGAGAGTTTAGACTCTGAGATCTGCACTATTTTCACTGACACTGTGTGTGTGTATATTGCATAATACATGAGCACTAATTAATCAAACATTAAATGTAAGATTTTACATGACAAAAAGGTTCATAACTGTATGACTTGTTTTGCCTACAAATATGAGGATAACAATTATTAAGAAGATATTTTTTTCTCTCTTACAGTCCTTACCTGAAACCTCAGCTCAGTTTAATTACTTCATCCCTCAGATATCTGGCTGCTGATCATTGCCTGATCTCCAGCCACTCTTTCTCCATTTTTTATCACTGAATATAAAAAGTTCTGCAGGGGGTAACAGAAGTGATTGAGAGAGAGATACAAAGAGACATAGAGAGAGAGTGAGAGGAGTGTTGGGCAATGGGGAGAAATGTGTTGCATGGCCCGAAGCCTAACGGGTAATAAAGTCATTAATTCAGCTGATTAAGTTGGCCTTTGGGTTAAAGAAAAATCATATCGGTCTCCCTTTGAGATGTGACTGGGGAAGCACAGAAGAGGGAGAAGCCGCTAATTAGTGCCGAAAAACAGGAGGGGGCGAGAGGGAGGCAGTGGGGGAGAGACAGACAGAGAGAAAAAAAAGTGTGTGTGTGTGTGTCTGTGTCAATGTCTGTGTGTCTGTCTGTCTGTGTGGATGTGTGTGTGTGAGTGTGTGAGTGTGTGTAATGGGACAGTCCGGGGGAGGGGGGTTCAGATAGGTGTTTAGACTAAACTACTAATGAGGCATGTTTGGGGTGAGGAGTGACAAGCTTGTCAAAGCGCCCGCTTGCCGGGTGAGCCTATGAGAGAGTGTGACCGGCTACCTTTGAGCCCAACACTGCCACTTAATGATGCGAAACAAAAGAGAGAGGCACAATTTGGGGTGGGAGGTCAATCTGCCTGCAGATTAATGAGCTGGCTGTCAGATGGAGAAGAAGCATGAGGAAAGAGCACCAAGATTTGCCCCTCATTTCATGAACCCATGGAACGATGTTACAACTCTGTGATGTTAAATGCGGGACAATAATGATGTGGAATGTCATACAACTGATGTTTGGACTGAAAGTCCCTTTAGTATTGAAATACACGCTGGAAACAAGCAGCAGGGTCTTTATTTTACCTGCATCCAAACAGAACCACAGACAGTATCAGAGCGTTACGGAAGTATAAATAATAAGGAATGAAAACTGAATACAGCTAATTAATTTACAGAGACAAGAGGAGCTGAGCTACTTACAAAGTCCTAATTTCAGCTGATCTTAGATTGACATGCTGCTTTATACACAGAAAAAAAAAATGTTTTGTATTTTTGCTCTGAGAAGTGTAATACCTTCCATAAATTCAGCAGTTTCATTTGACTTCCTTGATATAAGCTGTAATCTGTTATCTCTTTTGAGCTCCCTGTATGTATGCGTGTGTGTGCGTGCATGTGTGTGTGTGCGTGTGTGTGTGCGTGCATGTGTGTGTGTGTGTGTGTGTGCGTGTGTGCGTCTCTGTGTGTCTGTGTGTGTGTGTGTGCGTGTGTGTGTGTGTGTGTGAGACGGGAGGATGCACTGATATATTTTCTGCAGCAGGATGGGCAGTGGTGTCCCCAGGAGTTTTTCATAGGGTTGGCCAGGTGGGGCCACTGAAAATCTTGTTATTGATAGAGTCTCTGGTCAGAAAGGCAGGAGGACAGCATCAGTCACAACAGTGTGACAGTAAGCTAGGAATGTAAAGTTTAAGCAAAAATGCATAAATAGTATCACCACGACACAGAATCATCCTTTTTCTGCAGAAGTTAAAAGAAACAATCAGCATTCATATCTCATCATTCACACTCGCAACATTCACATCTACAACACTGTATATCTAAACGCTTAAGTCACGGGTCACGGGTCACGGCACCAAGTTATGTTGGGTCTAAGCACCCAACTGGCTATCAGCTGCTGTGGGTGTCGAAAGAAGCTCCAAGGCACAGATTCTTAGTTAATGCATTTGCAAAAGGGAAGTCTGATCAGAGGTGCATCCAGCACCCTGACTCCCATCAGCTCCCCCGACTTCCCCGTTGTTCAGCTCTTTATTCACAGAGAAATCATCATATGGGCGTGATCGTATAGTCATTAGTCATGTACAAACCAGAAGTTCACAGGCAGAACATATTTGAATGGACATCATGTAACCACATTCTGTAAACAGCTGATACCTACTTTCTGCATGAGCAGTCTGTCCTTGACGTCAGAATGATAACATAGATTACAAGCATGGCAGTACAGCATCACTCTAACAGGCATAAAATGCCAATCTTCTACTTAGAGACTGATTTTGTATTAGCTGTTAGCTCAGTTCAGTTGTAACTGCTTTCCACAGAAGCTTACTGCTTACTACAAGAAGTTACTGAAATAAGTGTTCTCCAATCCTTCTTTTCACTTTGTTTCCGCTGTGCCCTGTATTCCCTATTGCCCCCTGTTCTCTTTGTACCCTGTGCCCACTGTTCCTTCTGTGCCCTGTGTTCTCTGTTCCCTCTGCTCACTTTAGCCTCGTTTCCACCAGGCAGTCTGGTACGGATCAGTACACTTTGGTAAGGGTCAGATCAGTAAAGCCTGATCCTGTGCGCGTTTCCACAGCCAACCGTACCCTGCTTGATGGGCCGGATGTCGAGAGCCGCGTTAGCTACTTAATGCGTGACGTCACTGCAGCGCTCTGAACGCGACACAGTCTACTCCACGAGTAAATACAAGGAAAAAGAAATTTATGGCATTGTAAACAAAAAGAAAGATGGAGGACATCCAGCAACTCTTCTACTTTGTGATCAGCATGTGGCTCTTTATTCCATAACTCAATGAAGCTTTGTTTCAGGAAAGGCTGCGCGCAGGGTTGTGTGTTGTTCTTTGTTACCGCTGCCGCACGGGAAGTTACCGATCTTTTGACCAATCAACTACCGCAGTGATTATAGCCCCACCCCTGGGGCCGGTTTGGAGCGGCTTGGCACCCAAACGGAAGGGTGCTGAAAAGTGGAGCGGTACAGGTCGCTTATAAGGGGACCCGTCCCGCTTTTAGTCTATGGAAACGCCACAAAATGCGTGCTGTACTGACACGAACCGACCCGATCCGCTTGGTGGAAACGGGGCTTTAGTTCCCCCTGTGCCCTCTATTTTTGTTCCCCTTTGTGCTCTCTGTTCCCTCTGTACTCTCTGTATCCTGTTCCCTCTGTGCTCTCCGTGTTCTTTGTTCCTTCTGTGCCCTGTTCCCTCTTTACCCTCGGTTCCTCATGTGCTGTCTGTGCCGTTCGTGCCCTCTGTTCCCTCTGTTCCCTCTGTGACCTCTGTCCCCCTGCGCCATTTATGCCCACATTGTTAGTCTGTGCTCTCTAGTCTGGGTTCAGTGTTTTCCAAACACCTTTAATATACTTTGTGTTTTCCTTCACTAATTAAAAGAAGGTCACATTAGTGACATCTCTTTACATACTCTGAGTTTTGAGGGATCAGGTCGGTCTTCACCCTTCAGTGCCATTTGAAGCTGCCAATATGCTAAGCTGCTAAGCGCAGCTTTCGTGTCCTACAGCAGGAGAAGCATGAGGGCTTCCAAGGGTTAGAATTCTGTCTGCTGCCGGGGTACATCTGGTCCCATAGGAAACACAAAAAGACTCCTTTGTCAGTGTCTACAAAGGCAGAGAAGGAGAGAGGGGAGAGGGAGGGACTCTCTTTTAAACACATTCAAAGGACTCTTCTGGAGTCCATTAGAAGAGCAGAGTGTCTTCTTCAGGGAAAAACAAATGTGCACTGTGGGGGCTGCCAAATAACTGTGGCCAATGCTATTGAAATGGTGGCCAATCAAACGAGAGGTAGAGAGAAGAGAGGGGAGAGAGGACATAAGCAACGAATGAGGAAGAGAGGTAAACTGAAAGAAAACAGCACAAACTGTTGAAACTAAGGAAAAGGTTCAAGACAAAGATATCAGTACACTAATTTTTGTTTGATAAGTCTTACTGGGCGAGATCAAAAATAATACAGCATATAGAGTGACAATCAGGAGGTCAGACAGCTTTTACACCATCAACTCAAATTGAAATAAATGCACATTTATTCACCACTGATCACCAAGATCCACAAACAGAGCTGCTTTTTATCCCTGTCTTAAGTCTAAAGTTAGGGCATATCTAATGGCAACAGCAGAGCAAGCTGTCTGGCATGGGTCGGCTAAAACACTGTTTCTGTGTAAACAGGAGGCTGAAACACATCAAAACTTTTGAGTTTCACCCTAAAACTGCTGTCATGTAAACGGGGCCTCAGATGCATTGTTACAACAAAGAAATCATCTACCTATCACAAATATACCCTACATCATGTGTTAGATTTAAGCATGGGAAATGCAATGCCGGGAAGAAAAGGACGCCTTCATGTCAACCAAACTCCGAGCCCCAAGTGGACACATGAAGAACTGCAGTTATTAACACCTCTACACTGTTTTTTTTTTTTTAAAGATGGGGGTTGTTGCTTGTTACCAACACATGAACTATTTTCTCTTTTTTTATTTGCACTCAGTTTGGGTCCCTGCTTTGTCTCTCAACCATTAGGGTAACCTTGTAGAGCAGATGGACCTGCCTGATACATTTTCTGAAATCCTGCAGCTCCATCTTGTCAAGCTCCATTGTTCAACAATTCCACTCGGCTAAATACCGAGCAGCACAATCAGGGGAGCTGCGGAAGCTGTGGGAGCTGTGGATGTGCTGACAGCCATTGAAAACAATGGCGTGTGTGAGGTGGTGAGGATGTGGCAATATCTGCAGTTTTATCTGAATTTCTTCCTTTAAAGTAGAACAAAGAATGTTACTCAAAGCCTTTCTGACAGGAAACAATGTTTTTGCTCTTCTCACATCTTGTCTATTGCTTCTCAGCAATGGCGCACATCTATTACGTCATATTGTGGCTTGATATGGATTGGTCTGTGGTGAGTGTGTTTCATAGAACAGTCATCCAATCACCAGCCACTGGCTTTTTGAAGGTCCTGCCTCTGGAGACATTTTCAAATGGCTTCTTCCTAGATTCCTAGACAAGTGAAATACCTCTGCGGCTGATGTATAGACTTGTCTGTAGCAGCTGCCAAGCAGTCAGTGACCAGCAGTTGAACAGTAGTTGACCAGCAGGTGACTAGTAGGTGGCCCTCTGCTGTGAGGATTATAATTTGGATCATGTGTTTCCCCTTTGTATGGTGTTGTTTTAAGTATTTAAATTAGAAGGGCCTTTTGTGACCTCCCTGATCAACAAACTCATCAGGGGGCCCACTGGAATCACTGGTCTACTGGACTCTGATGTCCCTCCCTCAGAAGCTGGCAGCACGTCTTCTTGCTAAACAGAAGATGGATGTGTGCAGATTCTAAATGCTGCACCAGGCTGACAGGTGAAAGTGTAGTGAGGGGCCAGAGATGGGACAACTTCAATAAAGGATCAAACTAGCAGACACAGAAAAAAGCCTTTCCCTGCAGTCCTGCAGTTTAATGAGACCAAGAGACTGAGAGAGTGTGGGACTGAGAGAGGGAGAAAGAAAGAGGAGAGAGTGAGAGAGAGAGAGTGAGAGAGAGAGAGAGAGAGAGAGAGAGAGGGGTGGCAGCCTAGAGGATCAGTAGTTTCCCTGAAAGAAGTTCCAACAGGAGCTGGCATCATCAGAGGAACATCAGACTGGCTGCACAACAAAGAGAGAGACAGACAAAGATGGAAAGATCTGAAATGTTCAAGTCAAAAGAAATACAAGCTGAGGAACCAAGAGAAAGGAGAGGGCTGGGTCTTTTGAGAAAAGTGAAATGTAAA
The DNA here is from genome assembly GCA_008086565.1 of Thalassoma bifasciatum. Classification (NCBI taxonomy): domain Eukaryota; kingdom Metazoa; phylum Chordata; class Actinopteri; order Labriformes; family Labridae; genus Thalassoma; species Thalassoma bifasciatum. The sequence continues at coordinate 93,191 of RPOG01001007.1, forward strand.
TACTCGGTAGTGTCATGTGATTCCCCCCCCCCCCACACACACACACACACACACACACACACGCACACGCACAAAAAGAGGAGGAAATGAAAGGAATCACAGAAATGGATGAAAGCCTTTAAATAAATCTGTTACAGCAAAGTTGTTGGGCCTGCTTTATATCCTGTTCACAATCCCTATAAGAGTTTACCATGGTAATTAGGGATTTGTATTTTCAGGGGAGTTTTAATGCCATTTCAAAGGAAGAATTAATTAACAGTCAGCTTTAGCGTTTTTACACCAATTTCACACACCTTCAGCCACAGTAATTGCTTTGGGCTCAAATGAGAAATTTTCAAAGTACAATATCATCTCACATAATTAAAAAGGCAACTATTTCAGTGTTTGGGTATGCAAACAGCTCCAGCTCTCATTCATATGTACATTTATTTATGTGTATACTGTTCAGTGGTGACAGTGATGCTGGACTCCTCTTCACCCACACAGAAAGGAATCAGTCTCATGCTTGGGTGCTCAGTTAAAAGCAACCTGTCAAACTTTCTTACTTACAGACTTCTTTGCACAGAAAACTATTAAAATAAAAAAAAAGAACAAAATAAACAAAGATCAGACACAATTTTTTTTTTGCTCAAGGAACTGATTAAAATGGATGTACTGGTCATTGCATTGAGGCATAATATTGAACCAAACATTACACCCAGAAAAATGACATGAACCTAGCCTAGTCCTATTATTGGGAAACATTGCTTCTGTAGACTTCGTATGAGCCACATTCATTTGGAAGGTCTAGTAAAATGGTGTTATTTCAGGATATTAAAGAAAAAAATGACATATGAATGGCTTGTAAAGAGTAAAATATCTGCCAATAGTTGAAGAAAAATGCCCACCCCAAGTTTCTTGAAATAAGAATAATGTCTTAATAGAAGAAACTAAAAAAGGTCTTTCTTTCTTGCACCATTGGCAAAATTATTCTTTTAAATTATTATCATACATTTCTGTCCTTAATGCCTCAAAAAAGGTGTTTTTCTAGTGAATGTGACTCCTATTTAGTCTAATAAGACCATTTTGCGAGAAAAAAGATCTTGATATTTGGTTTGATTTCAGTTTCAGTGCTGTAATACAGCATAATATACTTGGAACGAATATGTTTTCTAAATACATCTTTTAATATGCAACCCGATAGAAGACTCAGAGCTATGGAGAGATGGATAAACAGAGTAAGATGAGTATCAAATACTGTGCATCATCATACTGCGGATCATCCCTTCTGTGATCCAGGGATGCAGTGGGGAGTTCAGAGGCAATAACAGCAGAGAGAGACACAACCATCCACACTTTCACACATTCAAGATTAAGACTGTGGACTGTGGATTGTGGGAGGAAGCTGGAGTGTACTCCTTGCAGAAAGGTTCCTGACTGGATGGAACCAGGGACCTTTCTGCTGTGAGGCATCAGCACTGACCACTGTAGCACTGTGTAGTCCCAGTATACCAAGTAATCCCCTTCTTTTTCTTTTTCATTTTCTTTTTTTTGTTGAATTTCCACTGTGGATGAGCATGACAGGGTGTAAAACAGGCATCAGAGGGGATGACGGGACCATATAGGGCACAAAATATGACAGGGAAATGTTATCAGCTCAGTATAAGATTTGTCAGGAACGGACACCTGCAGAATTTTCTACCAGTTAGATTGACTACCTAAAACCTTAACTGAATAGAGGAGATCTATTTTTTTTTTTTTTTAATTGAATGTCCTTCGCTGTGGACATGGGGGTTTCCTTGAACTGATAAACAGTTTCTCGTCTGTTTCTGTTACCTTTTCTTTCTGCAATAAAACAAAACAGATAAATTTCTATTTAAAATGTAGCTTGAAACAGTTGAAGCTTGTGCACCCTCCCTTTTTCCAGGTGTGCAATTGTCATCAAATGTGGAAAAGACAAGAAAATTTAACACTAAACTTCAATTTAGCCATGAATGTTTGTATGTGGGTGTGTTCTTATATGAGTGTATGTATGTTTTTGAAGGTCAATTTGTCAGAATGTCAATCCTCTGTCACCTGAGGTACCTGACAGCAAAAACACATCTAGCCAGTCTCCATGTCCACCGTGGAGGACATGGGATTTTTTTTTTTTGTTTATGTTAGGTATGTAAAGGACCAAAACTTCCAAAATTATAACTCAAATACTTGTCTTAGATATACTGAGATTATTGACAAACTGTTTTAAGAAACAAGAAATACTTACCTTTAACAGTGCAGCATTTGCAAAGATGTAATAACTTATTTCTTATGCTCATGGCATAATGGCTTACCCATGGGTTGGCATTTCGTAAAGACAGATCTTTTGTTTCATTGGATGAGCTCTAACAAATTAGATATCCCTGGTAAGCTCAGGATTCCTCTACATAGCACAACAGGTTTATCCTTGTACAGTGCTTTGTTTTTTCAATAAAGCTTTGACAGGGATGACATTAGAACATTGCTGGGTCCCAGGAGGATATCTTTTTGAGATGCAAAACTTTAGGTTTCCTTTACTCTTATGTCTATTTTCTATCCACAGAGACATTACTGTGACCATTAAAACGGTTTTACCATCATTTACCTGCTGCTGGTCCCCCCTCAGAGTGATAGCACTTTCACTTTTCAGGAGCTGAGCCCCTGTAAATAATGCTGAGCACCATTTTGATATTGGCATGACAGCAGCCCTCTGTGCTCAATATAGAGATGAAGCCTGTGTGCAATGAAGTGAAAATATCCTCACAGTAGAGTGCCCAACATTCAGACATCCATAGTTTATTAGTTAAGGAAGGACAATACTTGGCTGTTTTTTTTCTTCTCTTTTTTTTAAGGGATAATAAATGCTGCACAGGAGTAGAAAAAAGAAGTGATATTTATTTGACAAATTATAAATACATATATATATAAACCTGTAAAACACAGAAGAAAAAAACAGAGTGTGATGATGCAAAAAAATATTATGTTAATGTAATTTTATTTAAGAGCAATAATACACACTTCATATTTAAAGTGAAGCACAGCTGTCTCAGCGTAAAACACCAAGCTTTTATGAGAGCATTCACTCATGTAATGCTTTATTTAACATTCTCACCTCCATTTATGACAAAATAAGGAGATCTGTTATCATACATCTTTACAGAAATCATCTCTCTGTTAGGTTATCATCTCTTCTCCTGGTCCTGTTGTCTAGAGACCACCCCCCCCCCCCAAAAAAAAAAAAATAAACCAGAACTTAATGGAACATTTTTCCTGATCATCCCCCAAGAATCCAATTACAGCAGTGTTTCCCAGAGATCCTGGAGATTATAGAGTATCTAAGAGAAAACAATCAAAGCCTATCTGATTCCCAGCTTTAGCCCGAGACACGTGGCTGTAATGAAGTCTCTTATTTCTCCCTACCCTCTTTTATCTGCTCATCTTCATCACTCGCTCACCTTCCTGCTTTTGTTCTGCCTCACTGTTTCCCTGCTTGGTTCTCTTGTTCCTCTGTTTCCTCTGTTGGTATGTTTCCTCTCACATTTCACGCCCTGTATTATTTTTTGGCTATTTTATTTTCTTTCTTTCCATTTTTTCTTTTTCCTGACACGTACGCAGAACACCGCTCTTTGTCTCCCCCTCCATCAAGCCCCCCTCCTGTAGTGTTACCACGGGGGATTACTGCAGCAGGCCTGAAGGTGGTGCACATACACAGAGAGCTGAGAGTGGCAGAGTGGGTGTTTTCACCACACTAATGAAAATATCACAGGAGACCCGCTGGGTGGTGATGACCTTTGGAGAGCACTGCATTCTGCCTCGCTTGCTCAGTCTTTCGTAAAATGCCCCCCCCCCCCGTCAGCCTGTGGGTGATGTGTGTGAACGTTGAGAGCTTGTAGATCCATACCCTGTTAAAATAATTCATCTCTGAATGAAAACAGGAACAGGGGGAGCGCAATGCTGTGCAAAGAATTATGAAAATAAAGATGGATGAGAGTCAATTGTTTCAAATCACTGACAGGAGATAAAAATGTCATAAACGTTAATAAAGCCATAATAATCTCATAACTTCGACTCATTCTATCATTTATAGAAGAATGAAAAGAAAAAAATTCTAAATAGTAAAAATCTGTTGGCTCACATTCTCATCTCGTGTGACCTTTTTCAATCCTCTGCTCAATCAGATGGTTTGAGTAAAATGTCCCCGTTATAAAAACAGCTCATCACTCCTGACGGCTGCTCCATAATCTGTGGACTAGCCAATGAACTATTGTGACTATTGTGTTGAAATGTCAGCTTGTATCTGTGCCGATCAAAAAGCAGCATTCTGTCAGCTGTCTCTCTGCTGATCAACACAGGTCAGACGGAAAAAGCCGTAATGAGTGCTGGCATTGGCACTATCATTAAAGCTGCGTGTCTCACTGTGTGTTTCTTTCCTGACTGTGTGTTTTCAGAACATGAACTCATGTAGCGGCAGTTTGAGTTTGAATCAATCTCTAAATGGCAATCTAAACATATGATGGGGGTCAGAATGGATGTAACAAACCAAACTAAAGTCTATTGGGTAAGGTCCTCCAATCAAACCACACCTTGACTGTGAACAGGCTGCTTGTATAAGCTATCAAAGCATATGTGCAACTGCATTGATCTTACTGCTTTCAAATCTCTGATAAAAACTCACCTTTGTGGTATTGCTTTTAACTGTTGATGAAATGAAATCACTGTTTTAATTTTTTTTTTTCAAAATTTTTAAATGTGTGTTTTATATCTGCAAATTTAAAATGTTTTTGAGAACTCTGAAAAGGGCTATACAGAATAAATGAATTGTTGTTATTATTATTATTATTATTATTATTATTATTATTATTGTTGTTGTTGTTGTTGTTATTGCTGATGTTATTATTATATGTATTACTATAATTGTAAATCTCTGTAAATTCAGAAGAAACTAAATAACTCTAGCTGATATATATAGCTATGTCTTTAGCTGATGTCTTTAAATAAATAACTGTCAGGATGTGAAAATGTGAGAGTTCAAAAAACACATCACAGGACAAAAGATTAGTTAAAAGTAATGAAATGAAGCAGAAAAGACAAAAAGTGGAGCATAAAATTAGTCCAGAATGCAGGATCAGAAATATTTGGGTTTCGAAGATGTGGCTCCTGGTCATTTTCACTAAATCAGATGTGGCCCTCTCTGAATACAGTTTGGACACTCCTGGTTTGGACTGTAAATGTTGCATTGTTCTAAATGTTTTTGGTCAGAGCTTGGCAGAGAGTGAAAGGCCCCTGTGACAAATGACTGGCTCTCTGCTCACTCATTTCTGCCTGTTTAAACTGTATCTCATCCTCAGTTTGTGTCCCATGTTCTCTACACCTCATAATATATTTCAGCAAGATCTGAGAGTTGAAATGATGTGTACACCATGTATGTTAAATAACGTTGTTGCCTTTGAATTTTTAGTTGTACACACACACACACACACACACACACACACACACACACCCACACACACACACGGTCTATATATATGTTTACATATATGGGTCAATGACGTGACGTCCCTTTTTTTGTGTCCGAGTGCAATATTTCCTTCCATCATGAATTGAGTATTTCATCACATGTATTTCTTTATTCTATGAAGCCTGTGCTATTTGAACACATCTTTAAACTATTAAAATATAATATGTTTTTTTGTGTTTTGGTTCCTCAAACCCCCAAAATGTCAGGTGGTACAACCGTCCTGACAAGTATCCACAGTAATTAAACTCTAAAAATTGAATATCAGTTATTGTAAATGGAAATTAAAAATACAGTGGCATTATTTTATGCTTGAAACTTTTTAAATAAAACATTCTTTGCAAATAAAAAGAATTCTAAAGCTGCTGAGAAATTTAAAAACTTTTGTCCCGTAATTTTCACCTTGTCAAATGTCAGGGTGGTGCAACCGTAACATTAGACTTTTATTTTAAAGTGAAGAGAATAAAACAGGAAACAGGAAACTGCATCAGCCAGAGGAGCCCAAATGACATTTGTGACCAAGTGGAAAAGTTTGTAGATTTCTCTGAAATACTGATAAAAAAGGTTTTTTCACTTCATTGGTGACTGGAACAATTTCCATGTCAGGTGGTACAACCAATGTAATAATGTGAAATGTTATTTTAACATCAAATTATTTATCTTATTCACAAATAAAAGAAATGAAACACACAAAATGAAAATGTATGAGTCACTACAGACACTTGAGAGATACTTGCCAATAAGTTCACACAGAAAAAATAACAGGAACATATAAATATATTTTCATATATTTGGTTGAGCCACCTGACATTTTTGGGTGCTCAAATTAAAAATACTAAAAAATAATGAACCTTAAGTCTTTGAAATGTTGGTCATCTACTGAACTCTGTTAGAAAACATAATCCTTCTCTCAGAAATATGTTTTTTATCCATTTTCAAAGAACTTTTTAAAAATACGTTTTCAGACCCTCTTTTTGTCATTGACCTATATATATATATATATATATATATATATATGTGTGTGTGTGTGTGTGTGTGTGTGTGTGTCCATAGGGTACTTTTTCCAGTACGAGATGGCAGCACCTGTGCCAGGTAAAGCACTTTGTCACACTCACTAAGGTTTTCTCCTACAGTCTAATTATTGTTTGTGTTGTATGTCGCTTTGAACAAAATTACTGGCCAAATCGAATTGCTGAATTGTTTTGTAGAACTGTACACCTGAAGCATGATCAAGGATGCTTTTTCTTTTCTGATTTGATTGGTAGGCTACTCTGTCTGCTGTGTAGTGTCTAGAAGAAGCTTGTACATCCAACTTTGGGAATCCCTGATGTAGTTTAATACTAGAGTCAGCAAGGACAATGATTGTCAGGATAATCACAGACTTGTGAGCCAACACCATCAAGGGTTTTCTGTTTTTATTCAGATGATCTTCAATATTCTGGCAGCGATTGTGCCTCAAACAGAAGATTAGGATGTTACTGTGTTAGAAGAGATGAAGCCGTATGTAGCAGCACTCTGTTTTTGACGGAGAAGACAGTCTCTCAAACACTCTATTAGTTTGTTGGTAAAGATTCAGTGTTGATCGAACTGAAGGTTTAAAATGGCTTCAGTCACAAAAGGCATGTTCAAAAACACTAATTTCTCTCATGTTTCATCATTGAAAAACATCATTATTAGCATGTCGCTGCCTATCTTTCGTTCTAACCTTTTTGAGTGAATTCATTAATAAATATCAAACATTTAATTAATTTTTTTTTAAACCAGATAAAATGACTTGTGAGACTCCAGGAGGGCTTGTATGTGTAGCAGCTTCTCAAACTGATCTGATAAAAAAAAGAAAAAGGTGAAACAGAAGAATATATCATAAATGAAAACAAAAATAAATTGCAAACCACATACTCTCAAAATAAATAAACTAACTAACTAACTAACTAACTAACTAACTAACAAAAATTCAACCCAATGATCCTCCCTTATCCATTTTGTCTTAAAGTGAAATAAAGATGTTCAGCTGGCTGGGTCAAAAAGCACAAAGAGCCCAAACACCAATCCAGACAAGAAGGTTTTCAAAGTCTAAGGTGGATTTATCCATTCCACATTTATTATGCACTAATAAAGAATGTCATTATGTCTTAACATACAGTACACATGAATTTATGTTTATGACATTTATTACATAAGTAAGACAATATTTTACATTTCTATATGTGGTGATATGTGATGTCAGAAAAGTTTGTGTCTCTCAGTGTAGCTGAAATGATAAAAATTACATTCACAAAACAGAACAAACATACATTTACAATGACAGTGAAACTGAAACGGTATAAATTTGTTACGTGAATTCTTTATTTTTTCCCTACATGAACATTACTGTCTCTATGGTATTTAACATTTTTAGAGGAACTAACAAAAAATATTGACATAAATTGAAAGTGAAATGATTGAAAGAAAGAGATGTGTTACATTCGTTGCTGTTAAACTTATTATTGTTGTTATTATTATATATTCATCATAAAAACATATTATTAATAATGTATTTTAGCTTCAAGTCAAATACAAAGAAAAATTGTTCAAAATTAGAAGAAATCTAATTCCATCCTAAGAAATCTTCTCCTCCTCACTCTTTAAGAAGGACTGTTGATCATAATAATCCTGTTTCTTTCAGTCTATGTCTGCCCAGCCCCTGTGACCTGGGAGGATCGATTACTGCATCAACGCTGCAAACACTCAAAATTTTTGGAAGACGAAAAGACAAGAAGTTTCTTTACTTTGCTTTCTCAAACCCTGTCCTGCCTTCACAGAGGAACATATTGTATTGTATTGTTCTGTATGATGCAGACTTTCTCCTGGGTACTCCCCTCCATTACTATGTAATGATATTCATGAGCTGGGCCCACCATACGGCAGTGTGAGTGGTGTATGTGTTTCATGCTATGGATCCAGCCAGCGTGTCCTCAGGGCTGTTTGGCTGAGGCCTAATGACCGGGGCCCAGCTAATCCCAAAGGAACACACACACACACACACACACACACACACATACTGGTTTATAGTACTTAGACTGACAGATTTGAAAAATGGGTCAGATGGTGGTATACATTGACACACCTTTAACAAGGTCCTAGAGGGTTGGGAGTAAGGCTAAAGCACCTCAAAAAAATTAAAAAAAATTTAGATCACTTCAGGTCTTGGAAAAAAGGTTCAGAGCCTGAGATATCAGACCTGACTGGATGGTGGTTTATGCTGACTTTCAAATTGTGGTTTGTATGATCACAACAGGATTATGGTGACTTTAAAGGGACAAGTAGGTCACGCCCCCACCACTGAAAATTAGCATAACTACACACACACACACCAGACACAGATATGCATTAGGTGGACATAACTGAAAAGAAGTATTTAGATATAGATGGATGATGATCCTGCCCTTTTAAGTGTTTTTTCATGAGAAATACACAAACATAAGACAGTAATGAGTATTTACAGACAGCATCAACAGGATTAGGACTTTAAAAAGGCAGTGATGTCACTTTAACAGCCCCTCCGAATAAAAACGAAGACCTAACTGCAAGAATGATGCAGGAGAGTGTTTCTTTAATAAAACAGGCTTCTTTAACTATACATGAGCATGAAAATGATAACATGTTTTTCACATAAATGACTATTTCTTTAAATTTATAGACTGTAAACAGTATTTTCATGATGATGCATCATGCATTCATAGACAATAACAGAAGTTAGACCCAGGCTGTGTCCAACAAGATCCAGCTGTGGATCAACAAACTCAGGTTATCTGGTGAAGCGCTTATTAATCTGAAACATAAAGCCAAAGTTACTGTGGATATACATACTGGAAACAGGGGAGGTGAGCAACATCGGACCAACTTTACTCAGCTTACTTCCCATACTTTACAAGCTGTAATATCACAGAGGTTAAAACATTCAAAACTATTAAAATGAAACCCAGCTTTACAGCTGTTTTTAGCCTGCTCATCTCTTTCTCCTTAACAGTTTGAACAGTCTGAACTACAGTGGCTTATGTTGGGGATATGAACAGAGGCTGGTGGGTTTAGTGTTACTTCATGGTCCGTCTCTTATTCGTTGTAATTCTGTTCCTCACAAAGTCCCTTATATTCTGTATGGTCCGCTGTGACAGTACAGGGTCTTCAGATTGCTTGCACTGGGAGCACTCTACCCTTGAGGCAAGTTTCCTCGGGAGATGTGACCCCCAAAATGTCGCATCACAGCCGCGACCTCGGCTTTGGTCCACATCTTTTTTTGTTTTCTTGCCTCGAGCCCACCAGCATTTTGCCCTGAGAGATACACGGGTAAAAAAAAAGAAAAGAAGAATTATTGACAGGCACAGGAACAGTCAGAAGTTAAGTCTGACTATTGTCACAGATTGGCTGAAAAACAACTAACAGGAAACAGATGCTCTTGTACAGTCATGGGTAAGGGGCTAGTGCAGGCGGTGGAGCGGCTACAGGTCAGAGGAATTTAAGGATTTACAGGATACAGAAACTTTTATGAGGAAATGGGGGGTGGGGAGGGAGGATTTATTAACTGTGAATTTCTGAATACCATCCATAAATGCATAAATTATACATCTTTGTTTTTGTATAAAGATGGAACAAATATTTTTTAGAAATACAAATCTGCTTTGAGGGTCATAATCTGTAACTGCACTATAATTGGCTTTATTTTATACACTTTCTTTACATTACTTTATTACTATGAATGTCTTAAGTCATAGTATATTTTCATAACACTTTCCAAAGAGCTTAAAACTGTACTTACCTTCAGATGAAGGGGCTGTCTCTCTTGCTACTTCAAATTATGTTCTTCTATGTGTCAGTCAATGCTTACTTTTATTCTGTGTAAGAAGAATTGCTAGTCGTGAAATAGTAACATCATGTGCACCATGTACAGAGGAAATGGTCCTGTTATCATTTGCATCACATCTCTCATTTTGGTTTTTGGCTTCATTGGCTCATTTTGACTCCTTCATTTTCCATAAGTAATACATTCAATACATGTTTTACCTCTGCATTTGTATCCAGTCCATGTAAGAGCAGATGTAGGTCCCAGGCATATATCACACGTGTCAAGGGCAGACAAAGCTGAGTGTTCAATTAGGTGTTTAGAACAGTTCTAAAGAAAAAAAAAAAAAAAAAAAACTCTTTACAGTTCAGGCAAAAAATTTACAAAGCATGGTGGGTGATTAAAAAAAACTATGATACACTCATACAAACTAAAAGTAAGTGTTACTTCAGTAACCAAGCCTTCAATAAATTTCTGTCTACAACAAAAGAATCCAGGTGACTACACACATGCACACACACACACATACAGGGAACACTGTCAAAGATTGCTGTACTTTAACTATAGTTGCACTCCAAATAATATTCATTAAAGCTTAACTCATTTACCTTTTCAGGTCTCATTGGTGTCCCAAGCACTGGACTTAGTAGGCTTTGGCTCAAGGTTGTTGACAAGTCATCACTAGCCATCATGCACTGAAATACAGAACAATAAGAGGACAATTCAGGCATAGAGACAATCAGACTCCAGAGAAATGTTGATGTTGGGTTCTTCATTCACTGAGGTTGCAGATTTGACAGTGACAGGTAAACTTCTCTGGATGGTTTTTAACTCTCAGAGTGAAAGATGACTTTGAAATCCATTTTACAATCCCATGTACCTGTTCAAGAAGTCCAGACTCTAAGATTTTGGGAGACATCTCTGTATCAGGCTGCTGTAAAGAGACAGGAAGGAGACATCAGAGACAGACAAACATGTCTTCATACAGACAATGCATTACATCACAGTGCTGATTCAGGGTGAAAGGGGATCTAGAAGCACTGATTTTACTATCCTCCATTTTACAAACAATAGTCTACCAAGTATTTTTTTTTTAATCCCAACTGATTTTGCTACACAGATAGGTGAGAGTTTGTTTGTGATTCAGTCTGGAGATGTGACTCTGAGCCTCTTAGATTCAGTGAGAAAAATTGTTACTCTAAACCATAAATTGAGGTGAACACACAAGCACACACACATAAAGAGGGGGAGGGGCTCTCAAACTTATACAGTTGAGTCTTTATGAGGAAAGGTCAGTGTATACCAGTGTCAGTGTATATCACGTACTGTTATAAAAACACACAAACACACAGTAGAAGGGAATACCTGTGGGCCTTATAAATTAAGTAAACAAAAATATCAATTTAAACCATACACACAGGCAAACGCACACATACTAAGAAGGGGAGAGTGGCTCTAAAACATTTACAGTTAATTATTTCAGAGGAAAGAACAATGAAAACAATTGTGAGTTTGTGTCATTTACTCTGATGAACACACACACAGAGCATGAGACTTATAGATTCAGTAAGGAGAAAAGTCACTTAAAACCATAAACTCAGGTGTACACACACAGAGGTAAATGTGTGACTTTGAGACTTATAGATTCAGAAAGGAGAAATGTCACTTAAAACCATAAACTCAGGTTTACACACACAGAGGTAAATGTGTGACTTTGAGACTTATAGATTCAGAAAGGAAAAATGTCACTTTAAACCATAAACTCAGGTGTACACACACAGAGGTAAATGTGTGACTTTGAGACTTATAGATTCAGAAAGGAGAAATGTCACTTTAAACCATAAACTCAGGTTTACACACACAGAGGTAAAGGTGACTCTGAGACTTATTGTTTCAGAAAGGAGAAATGTCACTTAAAACTATAAACTCAGGTTTACACACAGAGGTAAAGGTGACTTTGAGACTTATAGATTCAGATAGGAGAAATGTCACTTAAAACCATAAACTCAGGGTTACACACACACACAGGTAATGGTGTGACTCTAAGCCTTATACATTCAGAAAGGAGAAATGTCTCTTTAAACCATAAACTCAGGTGTACACACACACAGAGGTGAGGGTGTGACTCTCACACTTATAAATTGACTAAGGAGAAATGTCACTAAAACCATAAACTCAGGTGTACACACACAAACAAACAAACACACACAGACGGAATAGGGTTTTTTAGACCTTTGAATTCAGCATGGAGAAATGTCACTTCAAACTATAAACTCTGGTGTACACACACAGAAGTAAAGGTGTGACTCTGAGACTTATAGATTCAGAAAGGACAAATGTCACTTCAAACTATAAACTCAGGTGTACACACACAGAGGTAAATGTGTGACTTTGAGACTGATAGATTTAGAAAGGAGAAATGTCACTTCAAACCATAAACTCAGGTGTACACACACACACAGGTTAAGGTTGGACTCTGAGCCTTATGGATTCAGTACAGACAAATGTCACTTCAAACCATATACTAAGACAAAGACACAGTCACAGAGGTAAGGGTGTGACTCTGAGCCTCTTAGATTCAGTGAGAAAAATTGTCACTCTAAACCATAAATTCAGGTGAACACACACGCGCACACACACAAAGAGGGGGAGGGGCTCTCAAACTTATACAGTTAAGTATTTCTAAGGAAAGGTCAGTGTATACCAGTGTCAGTGTATATCCGGTTTAAAGCTGAACACACAAACATGCAAACTTATGTATGTGTGATTCACTTAAAGGCTTAAAAATGCTATGAGAGAAAATATCAAAATATCAGTACAATCCCTTATTAATCCAGGTAACCACACACATGCACACACACACACATACAGGGAACACTGTCAAAGATTGCTGTACTTTAACTATAGTTGCACTCCAAATAATATTCATTAAAGCTTAACTCATTTACCTTTTCAGGTCTCATTGGTGTCCCAAGCACTGGACTTAGTAGGCTTTGGCTCAGGGTTGTTGACAAGTCATCACTAGCCATCATGCACTGAAATACAGAACAATAAGAGGACAATTCAGGCATAGAGACAATCAGACTCCAGAGAAATGTTGATGTTGGGTTCTTCATTCACTGAGGTTGCAGATTTGACGGTGACAGGTAAACTTCTCTGGATGGTTTTTAACTCTCAGAGTGAAAGATGACTTTGAAATCCATTTTACAATCCCATGTACCTGTTCAAGAAGTCCAGACTCTAAGATTTTGGGAGACATCTCTGTATCAGGCTGCTGTAAAGAGACAGGAAAGACACATCAGAGACAGACAAACATGTCTTCATACAGACAATGCATTACATCACAGTGCTGATTCAGGGTGAAAGGGGATCTAGAAGCACTGATTTTAGAAAGAATAAACCTCAACAGTCTTTCCAAGTGTTGTTTATCAATTGAGGTTTTTTTTTTTAATTATCATTTTCTCTGATTTTACATCCAATTCAATGCTTTCAGCTGAGCATTCAAAGCATCAAATGAAACAGAAAAACTATTTTATTGGGGGGGGGTTGTTTCTGTTATCCTGTAGGTTTCTTTCTAATGAAAAAACACTACTGTTCAAGACATTTCTAAAAATATTTGATATCCTGGAGGAATTTAAGAGCATTTAAGCTAGATTTAAAGGCCAACCTTGTTTGCATGCTAACCTTAAATCAAAGATATGCACTAATGAACAGGGTAAAAATTTTAGATCACAGACTTACCTTAAATTGTGAATTTTTTCAGGCCAAATATATTTGTGGACTGTTACAGAGCACCAAGACACTGTACATGATTTACCTCTTGGAAAGATTTCAGAGCATCTGTGGGGGCTTCAGACGTGCATTCCTCTGTGGTGAGCTTGGATGTGGATGTGGTGTTGTCATGTTGGCCAGATTCCTGAGGTTTGAATCAACAAACAGCATCATAAGTGTGATGCAGTCAGCATGTAGTTGGCATTTATTTTCACAAAAATTTACATTGTTGTTTTCCCCTTCGACAATAACCAGTTTCACAACATGCTGATATGATCACCTTGTTTCTCCATGGCCAGTCGCAGTCTCCATAATTATACGTGATCTCTTCTCCTGGGTCAATGTCCCGTTTTGCGAACAAACAGAGATGGGGCTTTCCTTGCACATTTAAATACTTCATTTTTGCATTTGGGTTGATATGATCGTCATTGACCAATCTTCCCAGCGACTCATCTTCTTTTGCTGCATCAACACTTCAAAAAGAAAACACAATATCAATATTTTACACTTAAAGTGTTAATTTTAGAAACAATGTGTTACTCCACCAGTTCAACAAAACATGGACTTTTAATACGCACCACCAATCTTTTCCATCAAAACGAAACTCGAACATGAACACTTTCATTTTGTCGTGGTACACACGCTGTCTCCTCTCACACTCTTGTTTGTTGATAAGATCCCCACGATATTCCAGTAGAAAGTCTCCTTTTTCAAAAGGAGCAGAAGCGAAGACACCCCGCCCTAGTAATGACATAAATAACAGAAAACAAGTCAGGTGAAAGATTCAATGTTTATCTAACTGTCATTGTAAGGTTTAGCTTACCCTTGAATGAATTGATGTATTTGACATCAAGTCCTTGTTTGTCTTTTTCAAGGTCAACGTAAAATCTTGCATCTTTTTTTGGATGTAAACACCTTCTCCTTGGCATTTTGTCTTTGTATCTAGAGCCTGTGTACCCACAGAAATTGTAAAGGTTATTGTGGTATCTCAGTGAAATGAATTAGGCAAACTAGGTATAGTTCTGTGTCTGGAAGACGTTTCATCCCTCATCTAAGTGACTTCATCAGTTCAGGTTGTTTCCATAGACTTGACTGCCTTATGACAAGAGTATTGGCACCCCTGGAATTTTTCCAGAAAATACACAATTTCTCCCAGAAATTATTGAAATTATGTTTTTGTTATAAATGTGTTTGTTTCCTTGATGTGCATTGGAAAAACACAAAAAAACGAAAGAAATGTACTGTACTGCATACAGATGAAAATCTGATGAGTTTAGGCACAGCTGCTTAAACATATTTCCAAACACTTCAAAGTAATGAAATAAAAAATCTAATGTGAGCAAGTCAATTTCAGCTTGATGTAAAAACACATTTAACTTTGGGTGAATGCAACTCCAGTTTCTTTTGGGATGAAATCTTACATAAAAAAAGAGTATTGACTTGGTAAGAAATGAAGAGACAGATTTTTGATTTTTTTCAAACTCATTGTTTGCATTACTTTTCTTTCTTTTATTCAATAAACACATAATTTAACAGTTTACATGACACATAAAAATGTATATTCTGGCTTGTGAAAACAGCAAGTTTAAAGCTTCTGATGTGTTCAGGTACCTCTCTCACCCTGAACTAAACTCTCCTCACCTGTCTGTCGTTAAAACAGATGAGAAACATTGAGTGTTCAGGTCTACATTAGTTTAAAGGCCATAAAGACCATTTACAGGTTAAAAAAAACACCCAACAGTAGCTTAGCTGCCCTGATCCTGCTGTGCCTCACACTAACAGGTGCAGTGATTCACTAACAGGTACAGGTGGAGTCACCATCTGATACAGACCTAATGATTATCTGATCCCTTCAGCCGGATGTACAGGTGAAGGGACATTTTAAACAAAGTATGTCGAACAGGAAATATCAACTGGACATTTAAACGTAATCACAGCTTTTAGGTTTCCATCTGCATTATAACTATAGACAAACGTCCCGTTTTTATCATAGAAACACTTTAAAACGTCGTAATAAGTTGCCCTGCCTTGAAGAAATAATCTCAAACTAAAAATAACTCGTCATCACATAAAATTGAGCTTTTTAAACTATAATAATGATAATAAAAAGTAAAAATCACTCACCTAGCATCCTGTGCATCCTGCTGCTTTCGCGGGAAATTCACTCTCTTGCCCCGCCCACATTAACGTCATGTCAACGCCTCCTGTGTGTGTGTTGGTGTGTACGCGTGTGTACGCGCGTGAAGGTGCAGTACTCAAAAACGGGCAGTAGGATGTCATACACACACACAAAATCTCAGGTGAGGGGATTACACTGACAGTTCGAAAACTCATAAATATAAGATATTTAGAAATTTAAAAATGCACAATTATTGTTTCATCTGAGTAGTAGGCTCACATTTTCCCTTTTTTAGAGAAAAAAATATATTTTTAGACCCTAGAAAATGAAAAAACAAGTCTTGAATTAGACTGACACTGAGGGTGTCGGTCTAATGCCAAGTGTCAACTTTTCCCAGGTGAAAAGTCAGGTGATTTGTCGGTCTAGTCCGGTTGCACCGACGCACACACTCACACACACACACACACACACACACACACACACACCCTCTCTCTCCTTTGTTGGGAGCGGCTCTGATGAGGCCTTTGAAGGAATGTCACACTGGTGTCTCACTGTGTGTCGCCTCTGGCTCACCCTCACCCCGTCCTCACAAACATGCAAACACACACACACACACACACACACACACATATGCACACACGTGACCTGCCCTGCAGACATTTAATAAGAGACTCATAAACCGAGAGGTGAACATGCATTCGGTACATTTACATCCACACACACATTCATGGCCACATACACACGTGTACCCAGTGGGGCCTTCACAGTAGGGGCCGCAGTAATAGGCACCCTGCCATCTGGAGACCCTGTCCAGGGGGCCATAAACAATAGAGCCCATTCAATATGGGAGAAGACATCATCAGTGTACATGAATAAATCTGTGTGTCCATGTGTGTGTGTGAGTGTGTGTGCATGCTACTCATACAATAGGGGACATCAGCACCTTAACCAATGTTTTCTCACCCCCTGCATCCACCCTGAGGCTGTGAGGTGCTGATGTTCCTCACAGGAGGACACACACACACACACACACACACACACACACACACAGAAACACACACACACACTGTGAATGATGTAGAAACACTTTTGTGCTATACTTAAAGCTAGACGGTATGTAAGTGTATCTCTCTCTCTCTCTCTCTCTCTCTCTCTCCCTCTCTCTCTCTGTTCATGTCAAAGTGGCTTTATTGGCATAACAAACTTAAATTTTGCTAATGCATGTTTACATTGCGTATGTTCTCTCTCTCTCTCTCTCTTTCTCTCTCTGTATGTCTGTTCTCCCTCTCTGTGAAACAGTTTTAGATTCAGTAGCGGACAGGTGCAGAGGATAACTGTCTGTTGAACATTTTGAGCCTGTGGAGTTTCCTCCAACATAGATCTGGTGTGTGAGTCTTTTGTGTTTCTTCCTCTGAGCCAAGCTGCATACAGTTTGTTATTTCTCTCTTTTATTATATGGATTCTCTCAACAGTGATGTACACACAACCACAGTCTTAGCTAATTGGAAGGAGAGGAGCCTCATGCAGAAGACTAGGACTGAGGCGAGCTAGCTGCAGACTCAATCAGTTCTACATGGAGGGATGCGCAGCTCTGCATCACAGCGCTCGTCTCACACAGACATTTATCAACTTCTGGGGCTCAAAATGTTCTTCTGATCATTTTTATGTTTTCCAAAATACAAAATCACATTTTTTATGCGCTCTCCTCTTTTCAAATCTAATATTTTATCGCCCAGCTGAAATGTTGAGAGGTGAAATATTGTTGTTGCCTGCACCTCTGAGGAGCATCCTGCTGATTGAAAAAGCTGCTGCTTTCTTTCTGTAGAATCAGAGTAAAATCTTTGGTGATTTTCTATAGGTGCAGAATACTAATAACCATTTATCCTTTGTCCCTCTTCCATATATGAAAAATAATTGTCGTGACCGAATCCCCCCTCCCCCAAGCCTTTTATGAAAATCAGATGTAGAGAGCGCCTAATTAGGTGTGATTCGTGGTAAAGGAAGGGGAAAGAGAGGAATGTGAATAAATTGAGACCAGGAGGAGGAGGGAAAGGAGCGACAGACGGGTGATTAATGTGAAGGCTGTGATGCACGTCAGTGAGAAACAAATGAAAGGATGGCCAGAGATCTCCTCTGAAAGTAAAGAGAGAGGGGAAAAAACGAACTATTTCAGCTTCAATTTGGTCAAATCCATACAGCAACCCGTCACAGGCAGATATCAGCTTAAATGGTCTGTTTTAATCACAGTTGGAGCTGTACTCGGTGTACATAAAAACATAATTTGGTTTAACATTTGAAGCACTTACACAAAGAGATTTGAAACAAAGAATAAAAAGAAAATCAATAACTGAAACAAAGTAAAGCAACATTTCTGTGTTTTCTTTACATGAGTGGGTTTATTACTGTTTCCTTGTGTGTCTCACATGAATTTCTCCTGTATGGTTACTCACTCTCATGGAACTTTTTTAGACCTCCATAATGTTTAATGCAGACTGGTATTTTTACTCTAATAATTTCTTACCCCCTAGTTTGTTTGGTTGTATTTCATTTGGTGGTTTCTATGCAGCCTATTTTAACACAGAAGTGAAATGGTAATGAGCCGTTTGGCTAGCTCTGGCATAGAAACATTAACTACTATGCACCGTCCCTGTAGCTGAAATACATAAATAAAATAAACGTATTAATAAATGAATATAATAAATTGAAGGTTAGAAATCTGAGCCTATCAGTGCACCAAAGGTTTCTGACTTGTTCTTTGGTTTCTAGAGACAGTGGCTCCTCCTTTCGCTGTGAAACTTTAAATCTAAGCAAGTGTTCATGCCTTATTTTTAGTAAAACATGTTATTTAAGGCTTGATATGAGCCACATTTAACAGACCAGTCCAGAAAAATGCCTTGTTTCAAGCTATTCAAAGACAAAAATGATTCTTGAATTGTTTGTAATGAGAAAAAACCTGTCAATGGGGTGACAAAAAGGTTTCTTGAAATTAATTATTGTATCAATAATTAATTTCAAGAAAGTAATTTTTTCTTACCTCATTGGCAGAATTGTTTTTTCTCATTACTAGCAATTCAGACATCATTTTGTCTATTCACATCCTGAAATAAGACATGGCTCTGGACTTGAATGATAATTGTGGCTAATGTGAAGTCTCTACAAGGAATGAGATATAAACATTCGCTTTAATTTCAGTTCTTATTGGTCATGATGTACCTGAAGACAGACTGAAGCTAACTTTTGGTCATTCAGGCACATACTCCCTCTGAACAGTGACATAGTGCCTCTGTTAGAGTGTGGTCATCTTTTGTGAAGCCTTTTTATAGGCCTGAAATAGAGATCATAAATTTATTCATTGTATGAGCATACGCAAAGATAAGGACATCTTTAAAGTGAACCCCGACTGTAAGGACTAATAGGCATGAATATGCTTAAATGTTTGTCTCAAACTAGAATTTGTGGTTAAAAGACATAACAAATTGGTTTTTCTTTAAAAAAAAATAAAGTACAGTTTTAATCACGCTTTCTATCCCTCGGGCGCAGCTATTTTTTTACTGCCGCAATGCATTCTGGGTTGATGACGTAGATTGTGCTGAGCATCTCTATGGAATTTCGCCGTTAACTCAGTACTAGTCACCGTAAGTCACTAGGTTTCAGGAGTGAAAAAACCCCCCACAGTGCTTTTGGGTGCACTTTTCAGTCCAAAGAAAACAAGGAGACTGATGTTAGTCTGCACAGCTTCCCAAAAGACAAGAAAAGAAGGAAGTTGTGGGAAATCGCTTGTGGGCGTAAACAACTTCCCATGGAGCCGCGGCTATGTTCTGGCCACTTCTCCCCAGAAGCATTTGCTGCATTTAGCCGGCCCATGCTGATGAAAGAGCTGACAGGTGTGGGTCATTATAAAAGGAGACTAAAGCCAAATGCTGTGCCGACTATTTTCCAACACAAACCTACAAAACTTCCTCTGGAAACCACTGAAGTCCGCTCCAGGACTTATATGATCCTGTATGAGATTGAGCCCAGTGCAACCATATGACGTCACTACCCGGACGTTATTGCGGCGTAAACAACAATGGCGGCCTGCAGGTGAAAATATTTTTTCAAATTTTATACAAACTAAGATATTTTGAGAGATTTTATTATCGTTCTTGTGTAGCTGGTAAAAACACTGATCATTCAGGAAAATGACGTTCTGGTAGCCATGGTTCCTTTTAACAAATGAATAACTGCATCAAAGGCATTCTGGATGTCACAGAATTTCTTGCAGTTAAATGTTGATAAGACTGGGGTAATGATTGTTGGCCCCGGTTCACCAGGAATTATGACTTATCTATGCTTCTGCAGCCAACTGTAAAAATGTATCTCTCATCTTTCTTTCAGAATCTTAATCTGAACCAACTTGTCAACCTGGATGTAAAGCCTTGTTTTTTGCAGCTGTGGGATACATAGAAAATGAGATCGTTTTTATTCTAGATGTCAAGGTTTTCATTTGGGCTTTTATTTCCTCTCTTTTGGACTGTTGCAACTCCACAAGTTTAAACCAACAGTGTGCAGAGGTCACAGCTCGTCCACAACATAGCAGCATGACTCCTGGGGAGCCAAAAAGAGGGATCATTTAAATTCTGGTTGAGCTTCCCTTCAATTGCTCCCTGTACATTTTAGAATTGATTTTAAGATTTTATTGTTAATTTTTAAACATACTCTGGACTCACTCCATCGTACATTTCCGCTGGTCTCACTCCATATGTGCCCAGTTGTTGTCCCAAAATCAAGACTGAGGACCACTGGCAGCTGAATTCTCTCTGTCAGAGCTCACACCCTGTGGAACAACCTGCCTGAGAAGACCAGAATAGCAGACTCTCTGTCCTCTTTTAAATCTCCTTTTAAAACACATTTCATTGATGTGCTCCTATGGAAGATTATCATTCACACAATACCATGCACAGGGTCTTAAATCTCTTTTTTTATCTTAAGTTTGAACCTCATTGCTGTTTTTTTTCTTCTTGATGTTTTCCTTTCCTCTATTCAGTGGTGGTTTTTAGCCTTTTATAATATTGTTGAATTTTCTTCCTTTACTCCTCAGATTCTTCTTTCAATTCTCTTTCAAATTTCCTTTTTTATTTATTTTCATGTTCACTTTTATTCTGCAAAGCACTTTGTAATGTTGTTTGGAAAAGTGCCAAATGAATAAAGTTGTGCTTATCATTTTTATTGAAATATTCTAATCTTGAGTCACATTGACCTTTCTTCTCAGGTTCTATTACTCAGAGTTATTTTTGTGGCAATAAAAGGGTTTCAAACCCTGAGTACCAGAGCAGGCCTGAAACCATGGAGCTGAGAAACAAAACAAACTGAACTCACTGCTTATCACAATATCTGAATGACTGAATGACTGAATGAATCCTTTTGAGCACTCAGAGAGGCCTTTGAATGGTTTTTAGTGTGGTATTCTCCCTGAAGAAAGCAACTGTAAGGTTTTACTTATATTATAACTGAGTATGATGTGAGCTCCTCTGCAGGATGACTTCATGTCTGTCAACACTTTTTGAGGTCTAAGTGTCAGAGTTTGTGTGGTTCAACCAACCTGGGCCTGATTTGGATTAGGTATGAAAGCTGTCGAATCCATTGGCGACACAACTGACTGTCTAAAAGGCTGTTTCAGTCATCATCAGTCGTGTGGCTCAGCTTGGCTGGACGCGGCTGCAGTGCTAATTGATGTAGGGAATGCAGGAGTCCTCTCCCCCACCACTAATGGGAGTGTCTGTCGTTGTCTGTCTGATTTAGTTCATTATAAGAGAGTGAGAGAGAGAGAGAAAGAGAGAGAGAGACAGACAATTTACCCTGTGTGTTCACAAAAGGAAGAATACAAGGGAAACAAGAGTGGCAAGATCTATATGTTCATTGGCCCTCATTTATCAAATGTGCGTACGACTAATAAAATGGGTGTATGCTCAAATCCACGCAAGGTCCCAGTTCGTGTACACAAATTTCATGTCAGAGCAGAGCGCCATGCATCTAAGAAAACCAGTCCATGATGGAGAATCAATGCATCATATGAGTGCAGAGCATTTTTAAAGGACAGTCAGAGGTTCTGTGGATTAATATTTAGTTTAATTAAACATAGCAATATAAATGTATCTGAAATGTCTGTCATGTTTGTCAATATCTTTAAAAATTTGTCACATATGAAAAAGCAACACGAGCCATCAGATGATTTCTTCGAGTAACAAATGCGTGTTTCCTATGACAATTTACTGGAAACAGTAGAGAGGCTGTTAACAATGATGAAAACACTTCTATTTCCACACTTAAGTCTGTAGAGACTATCAAGAGGACGCTGGAACAAACTTTTAGAGTATATATATATTTTTTTTTAAGAAGCATATTGGTCACAGGCTTTATAAGAAGATTACTGATTCACTCCAAACAATATCATCATTCATCCAAACTGTGTACGAAAAAGTGGACTATTTGATCACAAAAAATGTTCATTTACATGTGATCACAACCGTCTTGATTTGTGATATAAATAACCATAAAACTCAGGTCTACCCATGTGTAATTGCGCACAGCCAACTCTCACTTTTTGGCAAGACGCCAGAATAGTCACAAATTAAGTCCATAAATTAGTTTTTAGGTTTAAAAATTCGCAGCCCTTCATATGTAAAATGTTGAATGAACTGCATCGGAAAAAATGCAGGTTCGTCTGTTCATGTTACTTTTGCCTGAAAGTGATGCAGACCTGGTTCACTTCTCTCTCTCTCTCTCTCCTCTGTCTGCGACATGATCAGGCTGCAGCTTCTTTCAGAGCTGACAAACATTTAACAGAGATCTTTCAACGATTTGAGCCCTGAACAGAAATGATTATACCAAGGCTTAAAAAATTAAGATACCACGGATTGATTGCTTAATAAAGTGAAGGCTGACAAATTTGTGAATTAAATGTTCTAACTGCGCTGTAGTTTGGTTTGTTACATCCAGGCTGCTGAGGGCTACAGTGATCTCCGCTCAGACGTGGTTTTTCTGACTCTGTTCATGCCACTTTTCCGGCTGCAAAACAACACCACTTCATTTCTCTCTACTTCCGTTACTATGGCGTCAGTTTCCAGCACAGAGAAGTCTCCCTTTTCCCCGTGATGCGTCCCTCTATGTCGTAAATTTCGGGGGTTACTATTGGTCAGGCGGGCTGAACCTAGAATAATTAGGGGCGTATTATTGAAACAACGATTGTTTTCAGCCGCCAGATTTACCAACACCTGAACGGGTGTACGCCGAGATCGGAGCTGGAACGTCTCTTTCACAAATCACACGTGAACTTTGTCGTAAGCTCGTTTCTACACCCAAATCTGCGCCAATTCTCGCGCAAGATTGATAAATGAGGGCCACTGTGAGAGTATAAAATGTGATAATTCTTATGTTCATGTGAGCTTAAGTGATAACAATGTAGCCCATAATATGACTTCCTGTTCAAGGTGTTGGAATGCTGCTAAGAGAAAATGATTCTGTGATATTTATTTAAATTATCTCTTTTAGTTTCTTTGATCTCTTTATCCTTTAGTTTAGTCTTTGGCCCTGTGTTTTGATTCATTCCTCTTCCATCTGTTCTTACTATTTCCTGAAATATGTTAATCTAACCATAATGTAGACTTTTTCAGCCATCTGTATCTGTATGATTTTTACTCAGCCGTGGAAAAGAATAAAATATATGTATCTATTCTTGGTTGGCTTCCTCTCTTCCTGATTTCCTCATCTCCACCTTTGTTCTTCCCTGTCTTATTCTTTTCCTTTAGTCCTGCCCTGTTTTCTGAGGACTCTGATGTTTAAACCACACACACGTGCCCTATCACATGTCTCAGGGTCAGAATTTTATCCTCTATTTGAACAAAGCAGTCAAAAATAACTCATTGTGTCTCTTCTTCATCTTTGTGCTGGGGTCACATTCACTTCAATGTGTCCTGAATACCCATGATGCCCCTATTTTTCTCTGATTAGCAGCAGACTTCAGCGGCTTGCATTCGTTAGTGGTGTGTCTCCTCCGTCATCAACTCCGGGGAGTGATCAGTGTTCCTTTTCTAGGTCACTGGTTATGCGATGCGCTGAGCCACTGGGAGCACCGCGTATCCCCTGTGCAGGAGAAGCCATCCACATCTCCAATTAAAGCGCCCTCCACCAGCTACACCCATCCGCCCGCCATCAGATCTGGAGCAGTCATCTCGCATTCAGATGCCTGCCCTCACACGCTATACCCAGAGTGTCAGAAGATGCTGAAGAGAGACAAGGAAAGATTGTTTGTTGATTGCCGACGAGAGAAAAAAGGGGGAAGTATTTTGAAATATTTAAGAGCAAAGGAGTCTCGCTGGAACAAGGAGGTTTTGTTTTGTTTTATATTTGATGTGTGTAAACTTCAGAGCTACACAGCTCTTCCATTTAAATCACAGAGATGTCACAGTTAATGGATTCACGGCGACTCTGTCATGACTTTTTCAAGACTGCTTCACCTTTGGGGATGTTAACACGGAGTCCACCTCAAAGAGGGAAGATTAACTTATGGTAAAGCTGCTCCTTGGAGCAGTGAAAACATGAAAGAGTGGTTCAGGGTCTACTGTGTGTTTAGGAGCAACTCTTCTTTGTCCTCCTACATGGCATATTACTGTCTGCTCCACTCTAAAGAAATAAAGCTACTGACCTAACTTTTGAAATGAGTTCCCTTTTGCACATAAATCTTGAGGGGTTGTAAAAACACATCATGCAACTGATTTTGGCCAACAGCCAGGAGATACCGAGTAGCGTTTATCCCCCAGATGCAGTCTAACAGGCTCAGAACAGAAAACATTTCAGGGAACTCCAGAGTGCCTCAATTTTTATATGCAAAAATAATACAGAATTCTTTGACTTCTTCTTAAATATAGTTTGCTTAGAAACAGTGGTTTTTGTGTTAGCTGGCTTCAATTTTATCAATCAATCTTTATGGCACCACATCAAAACTTATGTGACCTGAAGGTGTTTCCCAAAAATATCAGCAGGTCTACAGATCAGAGGTCCTCAGAAATGCATCCTAGTTCAGTTCTTAAAGATCTCGTCAGAATCTCCACATCAGACATGAATGAAATAATAATGTGAAAGTTTTTTAGAAGAATGCACCCAGCTGAAAGTTGAATACTTCAGGTGTCTTTGAAGTCAGTGGCTGAAACACCGCTCAGTAGATGGCATAGATGGGCTGGTGTTCCACTAATCTCTATATATTTAAAACAGCTTTGCCAATTCATCCACAAACCAATAGGGCACAATCAAAACCAGCAAAACATCCTTGCCATGAGGCTACCTGTAGTGTCACAAATGACAACACCTGCCTGTTTCCTCCTGCACTGATATCATCTGGTCCTTCTCGCTGGACTGAATAGTATGGTCTTTACAGCACCTGTGTGGGAACAAAGACCACAATGGGCCATGGGAACCAACGAGTTCCTGAGGGAATGTGGTTCTGGTCGTAAAGCACCTGAAGTGCAAACATCTAGGCACTGTGTGGTGATGAACTCCTGGAGTCCCCTGTGGATCAGTGTATCATGCGGCTCCCTCTCAGGGCTGATGAAAACATGTGGAGGGATGTCATGAGTCTGCACCAATCATCGTAGGAACATATTCATAGGGATCAGAGGATGAATGTAGGGGCAGCTGTTTGTCCTGGAAGTGTGTGAAACAGAAATGTAAACCACTCCATTGTTGCATTGAGGAGTTTGGTCTCTGTACACCTCAGTGAACCTGCAGAATCAAATGTGTCTCCCATGGACCACACTTTCAAATGTTTAAGTTTGATTTGTTTTAGAAAGGTGTTAGATGTGTGTTTCCTCTGACATGCGCTCCAGACTGTCATCTCAACACTATTGGGATCTTTGCTGTGTGTGACAGACTCTGCTCTATCAGACAGAGACACTGTGTGTCTCTTGTCCTGATCAGAGGGGTTAAAAGTGAAGGTTAGGTTTTGTGGCCCTGTCACAACCGCACCTTTGCCTACGCTCCTGCCTATGCTCTTGTTATGAATAGAAGACTTCACTTTTCATCCTCTCAGTGGGGGCTGTTTTTGTTGGCCATGCAGAATATAAAATAGCAGTGTCAGAGCTCTGTGTGGTGTATTTAATACATTTCTGCCGTGGTGCTATCTCCTTGCGAGAAGATATTAATTTTTCTTTGTGGAGATCAAAGGGGTCTATGAATGTGTTAAGAACAGGGCAAATTCATACAGGAATAAACTCCCACACACAGAAATGTGCCCCCACGTATAGGGTATGTTTGTACTTATTTGAGCTGGAGTGTGGATCTAAAAGCAAACAGCACATCATTTAAGGGCTGTGCTGGAGCACAAACCGCTGGATCCTTGTCTCCTCCATCAGAGAGGCTGAGCGGCTGTGGCAGCAGCAGAGATGAAGGAAGGCCATCAGGGGAATTCATCCCTCCCTCCCTCCTTCCATCCATCCATCCATCCAAACTGTTAAGGGGGAGGCTGCCTCTATGAAAAGCCTCTGAGGAAATGGCGGGGGCTTCTCATCTAAATATTAATAATGCCTTTAGAGGTGCACCCACGGATGGAGGAAGAAAAGGGAGACAAGACGAGCGGAAGGCCAGAATCTAATTAAAAGGATGGCTAATAACTTTGGCATTTTGTTGTCATCCTGATGTGATGCCTTGGCCCATGAGGGCTCTGAGCACGCCCATTAAAGAGGAATAGAAAAGCCAGAAGTGCTGTGTGTCGCAGACTGAATGCACTAAAATTGAAAGCAATCTTGCATGTATAAACACTTTTAGTGAGCATGGCATTGTATGAGCACGTTCTGATTTGTTTGGAGGCAGGTGAAAAAAACAGTTGGTCCCTAAAACAAGATAATGGGTTTTTCCATTTGTGAGCCACGTATTATGCTAATATGATATGCCTGTATCTGTCATTTACTTGGAGTGTTTGTCTTTGTACTCGTCAATCTTTGTGTATTTGTGTCGACTGAAATGGTGTGAGGTGAATGTGTGTGTGTGTGTGTTTGAGTGGGAGTGTAGGTTACATGCACAGTTTCAGTCTTGTTTTTGAGCCATTGATAATTCCTCCATTTGCTAACTGGAAAATAGCTAATTAAAACCCACTTCAGCTAACAGGCTGTCTGGGACAGCACTAATGTGGCTCTGTGCTTATGCCTGCTTGCTGTTTCCACTTGCATTCACCACAATCAGTGAGTGTCTCCAGCTCTCTGTGCTGCACATAATGATTCAGAGGTGCTACAAATACATACATTGGTGCCATATGCCATCAGGTTTTTGCCTTCCCCATAATCTCTGTTTTAAAGTCTTTTCACAAGAAAGAAATGCAGAGACTCTCAAAACTCTCTGACCAAACATTCTCACTGTATTTCATGAATTAGGAGGCTTTTTGTACAGAATTTCCTGTTTCAGTTATATTTTTTAGCAACTAAAATATATTCTCATAACAGTAAACCTCTTATCATTATAAATCAGCATAAAATAAAGCTTAATCTATCTATTTTGATATTATTATTACATCATATTAAAAATGCTTGTTCTGCCTTTTTGTCACCAGTAACACCAGGGGTGCAATGTAGCACAACTGACACAATGTGAGGGAAATAAGACAACAGAAAATGTTTCAAAATCAGATTTTATTCTGCCTCAAATGATTTCACATTTGGTGACCTCTTTCACTGAAATGACTGGTGTTACCTACTGATCACTGGTAACCCCAACCCATAAAGCCATTAAAACATCCTTAGTCTTCACATGAAATTACTTGTCAGTTCTTAGAATTTCAAACAAATGAAGAAAAGGTGCTGAGTGACCTTGTGTTCCTCAAAATGGATGCACCTCAAATGACCCCTTGCCCCAAGAAGACTTTTGCAGGGATGGGGAAGTTATTTAAAAAAAGAAAAAAAAAGAAAAGGGTGTGTGTGTGTGTGTGTGTGTGTGTGTGTGTGTGTCTTATGAAAAGAGACACCAGTGATGTGAAATCAAGGGACAGCTATTTTTGTAAACTATTTTTTAATCATAAGTTGACATTTTTATGTTATCAGTATTATACAAAGTTAATTTTAAAGTTTGATTTTATTATGATCTTGAAAGAGGAGAAAAACATTTATTCAAATCAAAAATATTTCAATGAACCACAACTCCTTACCTGAGGTTCATGCCAAATTCATAGCAAAAAAAGAAAAAAAAGAAAACATGCTCTATGAGATGTTTTTAATTTTTATTTTTTTATTGTGCATTAAAACTGACCTATGTATGGTTTAATAACAAAAACAGGATTCAGTTAAAACGAAACATGTATGTTGAAAAGCCACCATGAAAGCCGCCATTTTCATAGAATTTTAATGTGGTTTGGTCCTTAGGTCACTTTAACAGTCTGACGTCACTGTTGGACCTGCCAAGGGAAACCCAAACCAAGTCAGGTATTCAGGTATGAGGTATTCAGACCAAATTTTTCTGGTCCCACAGAGAGGGTGACATGTTCCCTGAAAGCAGGAATAAATCTAAAAGTCCACTTGATGTGTCCATACAGCACAGACTCATCAGAAACTCAGAGCCACTGAGCTGCACCTCACCCTGCTTTGTGCCCAGACTTGAAGTCGTCATGGAACAGACCGTGAACATACATGAACATACATGAACATACATGCAGCAGCACCAGTGGCAGGAAGAAAGGTTCATTATTGTAAATCCTCTGCTATTGTTTGCTGTATTTCCCTGTTATCCTGCCTGGGCCCCCAGAGGCTGCGAGAGGAAATGCACAGAGCCCTGCTTTGTTAATTAAAGCTGTCAATCAGGAGTGGGATTAGTCCGGTTCTTGTTGTTCTGTTTTCTCTCTCTGGATCTGTTTATGTCACTCTGATCAAAGCTGTTGTGAAAAGAAGCCCAATTCTTCGAATAAACAACTGGATCCTTCATGTCTTTTTAATGCAGCGCTTTTCAATGCAAACTTTGGAGTGTTCAAAGTTTTCCTGTCTTCTCCCTCTATCTCTCTTTGTGTTTTTTTGTAGCTTCATCTTTTATTAATCTCCTTTCTCTCTGTTGGTTCAGCCATGAGGAAACATTTGGGTTCATTACACAGCTCTTGGAGCACAGAGGAGTGCTGTTTTTCTGTAAACTGAAACACTTGAGATGGAGAAGTGATCTGTCAGTCATGAGACAATACACTTTCCTCCCATCCACAATTACCTAAAATACAGAAAGTCTTGTTTGTTGTTCAGTAAAAAGAGTCAATGATTTTATCTCTGAAGATGTGCTGATGGATGGATTAAAGATGAATGTTATTTCATTAATCTGAGTTGTGCTAGAATGAATTAGTGTCTCTGATCCTGATGCACAGAAATAGAAAGGATCCACAGACACCTGGGGAGTTGAGGCCAAACATGAGGTGTGTGAGGGGAGTTGGTCTTCATTTCTGTTAGTGGGAAGCTGTACTGGAGTTACATTTGTTGTTTTTAGAGGGGTAGACCGGGTTGATGACGTAGCTGGCTGTGTATGCTGGGTTCATATGTTTGTGTGTGTGTGTGTGTGTGTGTGTGTGTGTGTGTGCAGGCAGTGTCCAGAGCATCCTCTGCCTTCAGAGTAGAGGGCATGTTGAGTGATGTGATTGCTCCAAAAACTGACCAGCCATAATAAGTGGCCCAGTTCAGAACAGGTTTCTAATAACCCGTCTTCAGTGAATTACAGCAGAGCTTTTCAGGGCGGTAGATCAGATCAGAGGTCTTATAAAAGGAAAAATATGCTGACATTTGCAGTACTCGTGCTGGCTTTTAGATTATTCTAACAACTTGTTAAGAAATGTATGAAACAGCGGGCAGATTTAAATTGCTCTTTTAAATTTAGTGTCAAGAGGGACCAGGCAATACAGTCACCTTATGTTCCATGCACAGACTCAAATGACTACACTGAGAGCATTCTTCCAGCTTCCCGTTAAATGTAAGCTTTTGCAGTTCTGGTGCAGAGATAAGGATTGAAAATGGCTACGAGGGAGAATCTGTGATGAAGAGAAAAGGCCAGAGAAATGCCAACTCAGACTTCTGTCTCTGAGTGTCTGATTGTTCAGCAGGACCCTTTTCTAAGAGCCTGCCAGGGCTGCTCTGAATAGATGCCAATTATCACGCCCAACAATGTTTCTCAACAATACTTTAACGATGTGCCGATTGTTGAAAAGCCACTAAGCTCTCAGGAGTTAATTGGTTTTTAAAAAGCAATATAAAATCCCATCGCAATAATCACTTCTCATGGACTCTTTTCTCTCTGCCATCAAACAAAGCTGCTAATTGTTTTAAGACTGACTGTGAGCATTTCATCTGGAGTTACCTTGAGTCTGTGTCATAATATGCACGGCTCCGCTGATGGCAGCAGGGCCACAGACAGACTCGGAGCTCTCCTCTTTTTATTCCTCTCATTGTCATTGTTTGCACAGAGGAGGCTCAAGGTGGGGAATTTGAAAGATGAAGGTCTGGTTTTGTATGAGATGTGTAATAATAATAATAATAATAATAATAATAATAATAATAATAATAATAATAATAATAACAATAATAATGATAATACCAAGATGTGGCATAAAGGGGAAACCGATGGATAGTCCTAGAGACTTTAAATCTTTCACACTAATAAAATCATTTCAAAGAAATTTCATTTGGTTAACAAAAGAGTAGCCAAGACTTAAGGACTTCAAATATCAGAACATGAACCTGTCAGGATGAAATTTTGGCAACATTCAGGCTCCTCTCTGTACTCTGATCTGAAGGAACCTTGAGAAAGAGATCTAGATGGGTTTGAACTGGCTTTCCTACTATGTAATAAGAGAATATGATATAGTTGAGATGGAAATGTTTGCAGGTCTTAACATAATTTGTTGGACCTGCTTCATTCTTTGCTCTTTGATTTTTAGTCTGAAGGTTAAACATGACAGACATCCATACTGGACATATTTTAACATGTTTTGATATGCCTTAAATAAATATTTTAGCACTGTTTATAAATCAGGAGGTATTTCAATATGATGGGCACCACTGGAATGATACTTTAGTAACCTGAGTTGCTGTTGTTTATTTTATAATCACATTACTGTTTTAGTATTTTCTCATTCATTCATTATTTCTTTATCTCTGGCTGTATGGACACAATCACCTCCCTCACTACTGGCTCTGTATCTTATATCAGATAAGATCAGAGCTGAGGGTCAAACATGACCAGAAGCATAGGACAGTGCAGGTTCTGAGAGCAGGAGGAGTGTGTGGCTGTGATAGGGAAATTAACTTGGGAAAGTGATGTCTGAGTTGCTTAAAAATTATTTGCCATGGGGTAAGAATCTAGCACTTGTCAAGTTTCAAATAATGAGAATAATGTCATAATTCAATGATGTTGAATGTGGCTTAAAATAAGTCCAATTTGACATCAGGTGTTTCCTCCCTCGATCCATCCATTATCTTCATCCCCTTTCCCTCTCAACCAATACAGGGACGAAAGATTATTCTGCTGCTTTTGTTGTAGGTTTTAAAATCCAAAATACATTTTTGCAATGTTCCCAATAACAGAAATTAAGCTAAAACATCTTGCACATCTGACACAAAGCTGGGAGCTGCACTGTCACATGTCACACATAGGTCATGCCCATCAGTCGACTGACAAAGCAGCCCCAGCTTTGGTGGTCTCTCTCTATCTCTCTGTCTCTCTGCTCCGCCCATTACGTCTTCTGCGCGCATTGTTTCAGTTCCACCAACACACTGCAACATCCTTCTGGATGCATCCACTGTAGGGTTTAAGATACTATCTCATCTCTTCTTATAAATTTATAAATAAACCTGATGAGCTCTATAGCAAAGGAGACAAGTTGCCACAATTTTGTGCTGTAGGCAGCACCATACGTTTCACCTTAGAACAAAACTGATCTGTCTGGCTGACATTCCTCCGGTTGAAAGCAGCTAGTTAAACAAAAGCAGGCCAGCTCCTGTGTCTCATCCTCAGCCCAGTGACAGAGCACATCCAAGCAGTGTTATCACAGAGCTTTGACCTCCTTAATAAGCATCGTTCTGCCACACAGTCTGAGGCTGGTGTTGGAGGGAGCTCATCTCCACTTTAGGGTTAAGGAGGCTACAGCAGTGATTGTGTTTCCTGACATGTGATGTACAGTGGGTTGAAAGGATACAACAGTTTATCATGTAGGGAAGTCACAGAGACTGCAGAGGAAAAAGAAAGTGGAGAAGTGGGCTCTGAATTAATGCTTGGCATGTTCTTTATATTTCAGAGTCTGATCCTTTCCTCCTGTCCTCCGTCCTTCAACAACAACAATGCAATTACAGCTCGACAGCTCAGGTGATAATAAAGCCCTCGCAGGAGGTCACACACTCATTGTACGGGGAGGGTGGCTTTGATTATTTTTTTAATCACCATTTAGTCTGTTGTAAATGTCATCTAAAAATTGTCGTCCTTTAAAATGAAATTAATAAATATATCTTATCTTTCTTCAGTCACATTTAAAGTCAGTCCAGCATATAAAGAAAGGCTTTGTATTTTTTGAAAATAACAGGATACAAATTGTAAAAAATATTAAAAGCAATATTTAGAGCATGTGTTTACCAGACCACGTTACACTAAGACGTGGATTCACAGTAGGATCCGTCACTCCCAGCCTGTGGTCCTTCAAATCAATTCAGCAGATAGGAGCAGAATTAGCGGTGGATCAGACTGAATTTAGCTGATGAAAAGGCGCCTCGTTCCGGCGCCACAAGAGCCTTGATGTGTGGAGGAGGAGGGGAGAGAAACAATGGAAATGCATAATGCTCAGAACAGTGGGATCCCTGCTCCCTCTCCACCTGGGACTCTGTGTGGAGGATCCCCTCTGACCACCGCCCAATTAAATCCTGCTTACACACACACACACACACACACATCTCCACACGGAGTGACCTGCTTCCATCATGAATATGGATGTGTTCGAAGAATGCAAATAGAGAGAGAGACAGACAGACAAGAAGTCAGACAGCTAGCAGCACAACAAAGAGCTGGTAGGAAATGAGAACAAAGGATCAGCGCGGGTTGAAACAGTAAAGATGCCTTCACTTCCAGGTCCGTCACACACAGAATCAAAGAACATGTCAGGATAAGAGCTGCAGTAAATCCAATCGACATGGTATGTGTGATTTAGTCTAATGAGTGTTTACCTTCCTGATCCGCGACATTAAAAAAAAAACATCAGGGCACTAGAGTCAGTCCTGGTCCCATCAAAATCTCTGGATGTCTGTCATTCAGCGCGCTGATAGAAATAAGAATAATATGGTGCTAGATTAATCACTCTAATGGGCTCTGTAAATATCTGCCTGCTCTCAAGAAGAGGATTCACCCGTCACTCATGGTGTATGGACCCCATAAATTTTAGATGAAGCTGAGGGAAGGGCTGCCCAGAGGACATTGGTGATCCCAGCCTGACAACACTGGAAATAGCTGAGGCTGTAGGAACCATAAGGGAGCACTCTGCCTTGCTAAACAGCAGCTTTTTAAGATAGTCTTTAGTGCAGAGATGCTTTACAAAGCTCAGGTTATTGTGAAATAAAACAGCCTCTTTAAGAAGAAAAAGAAAAAAAAACTGCCCCAGAAGCCACAGTGGAGAGAGCGTACAGGTCGATGCAACAGATATCCATGGTGCTTAAATTGAATAAGCAATAAAACGGATGGCTTCATAGATAGTGACATTTAATGCAGGAGAAGTGCCAAGCCAGACGTGGTGTACAGGGGTCTGCTTGTAAATAATTAATCTCTGCTCTTCATGTCTTCTTGTCAGTACAGACGAGGGGCTTGTATCCTGGCAACGCGCCATGGTTCCCACATGCTGCAGGGAGAGCGAGGCCCTCAGGGGGGAGACAATCTTCAACCTGCCTGTAGCAGCAAGTGTATGCACGGGCAAACACAGGAAAACACAGGCAAACACAGGCATGCATGTGCTACAGCAGAAATGAAACTGACTGCATGCTGGTACACATGGAGGACACACATATGTTAGTGCACAGACACAAGTATGCAGAGCTGCATTAACTCACACACACGCACACACACACACACACACACACACACACACACACACACACACACACACACACACGTCATTGGGCTCGCACAAGGGCAGACTTACTTCACAGCACCATATGTGAGGACTCATTGCATGCTTAGTGTAGTCTCTTCAGCCAGTGGGGAGGCAGACTGAGGCTCTCCATGCACACACACATTCACACACATTCCTCCAGAGTAGGGCTATTAGGGATGTTCTTATTGGTGTCTCAAACAACTAACAACCATTCTGAAGGTCCTGGTATGAAATCCTTTCTGCCTAAGGATGCCAGGGGGGTCCAAATGTGTGTGGAGGAATTTAACAATGTAGTTAGACCACAGTGGATCTGGGTTTTGTGTTTCTGCATGTGAGTTTATGGACATCAGAAGGAACAGATGAGTGTTTGGTGAGCTTTATCTTTTCTGGTTCATTTTTTGTATTCAGCTGCAGAGGTTTAGTGGATTACTCAAATTCTTGCAGCTGAAGCTGTTCCCTGAATAACCCAATAATATTAATTGTTGTTAAGTCTTTAGCTTGAATGCATTTTTATGTTGTGCACAGAAAAGCACATAAAGGGTTAAGGTAATCCCTTTCATTGGTTAATCATTTAGGACCTGTACCTCTGCCTTTGATTAGGTTTACCAACCAAGAAAATGTTATTGTAGCTCAAAATCAAACTGCTTCATCTAGTCTGATAGAACCGGAGTGCAAATACCATGAGCTGCAGGTCGCTCACAGTGCTCAGGTATTCTGCTGTGGTGTACTTCCTGTTCAGGGCCAAGTACAGCTCCAGTTTGCTCTGCTGTTTGGCAGACTGTGTCCTGTGGGTGAGGTATTTTTCTTTCTCTCTTGATGGTCTGGTTCAGTGTTGCAGTCTTTCTGTTTGGTGGCTCTGCTTGTGTTTGTGGGCAGAGTTCCTGAACCAGCTGGCTGAGAGGACTTCTGTTCACAGCCTGTCTGTAGGTGAGGGCTTTATAGTGGAGGGTGCTGGGCTCACTTCCCCGAAGGTGCTGGTAGAATTTGATTGTTCTCTTCTGGATTTTGATAATTAGAGGGTATTGTCCTAATTCTACTCTGCATGCATTGTTTGGTGTTTTGTATGAGGGGCCGTACAAGACTTAATTCATTCTCATCCTCTCACACACACACATTCTCCTTTCACACACACATACATTCTCCTTTTACATACATACATTCTCCTTTTACATACATACATTCTCCTTTCACACACATATATTTTAATTCTCATGCACACACACATTCTACTTTCACATACATATATTTTCACTCATGTACACATACATTCTCCATTCACACACATAAATTCTCCTTTTACATACATACATTCTCCTCTCACATGCATATATAGTCACACTTGCATGTACACACATTCTCCTTTCACATTCATACATTCTCCTAAATCAATAGATATCAATGTGTATGTACAAAGAAAATATATGCATGTAAGTGAAGAATGTATGTGTTTAAGAGGAGAATTTATGTGTGTGTGAGGAGAATGTATGTGTGTGTGAGGAGAATGTATGTGTGTGTGAGGAGAATGTATGTGTGTAAAAGGAGAATGTATGTGTGTGAGAGGATGAGAATGAATTAAGTCTCGTACGGCCCCTCATAGTTTTGCACTGAACGCGGAGGATAGATTTACAAAGTTCGGCATGCAGAGTCTCAATTTGGTGTTTGTCCCATTTTGTATAGTCTTGGTTAGTGAGTGGACCCCAGATTTCACAGCCATACAGAGAAATGGGTCCTATGACAGAGTTTAGTATTTTGATCCAGATTGGAATAGGGATGTCTAATTTAATATTCTTTATAATGGCGTAGAAAGCTCTTCTGTCCTGGTATCTCAGGTCGTTCAAAGCTTTGTTTAAGTTTCCTGTGGAGCTGATGTTTAGGCCAAGGTAGGTGTAGTTTTTTGGTGTGCTCCAGGACATTCTGATTTAGGAGGAAAGTGTGTCTGGGTTGCCGGGGGCCTGGTCCTTTTTTGAAAGATCATTATTTTCCATTTTGGATTGGTTCACTGTAAGGGCCCATGTCTGGGAGAACTTGTGCAGAGGGTGGAGGTGTTGCTGTAACCCCTCTTTGATTGGTGATAGCAGCTCCAGGTCATCAGCGAACAGCAGACATTTGACTTCTGTGTCTGCCAGTGTGAGGCCTGGAGCTGCTGACTGTTCTAGGGACTCTGCCAGTTCATTAATGTAAATGTTGAAGAGGGTTGGGCTCAGACTGCACCCCTCTCTGACCCCCCTTCTCTGAGGGAAGAAGCCAGTGCATTTGTTACCGATTTTTATGGCCCACTTGTTGTGGGTGTACATTGACTTTATAATGTCCTATGTTTTTTTCTCTTATTCCACTTTGCAGAAGTTTATACAGCAGACCCTGGTGCCACATTGAATCAAATGCTTTTTTTAAGTCACAACCCGTCTAAGAAACATAAAAAAGACAGAGATGTATACATGGGGAGGACAGGAATGGGAGAATTGGTAGTTCACTTTCTTCAGCGCCCTGTTTCATGAGAGTGAATTATGGGTAACATTATGACAAACAAGGGAGAAAAAAAACTTAATGCCAGACTAGGCCCAGGGTTGGGACACAGTTTGGGATTAGGAAAAAAACACCTCAGCACATAAGCAAAAATCAAAACCATTACAAAAATGAACTCAAAGACTTGCACGTGGTGTTGGGGAGGTCAAGGTTTCACAGAATTACAGTACGGACACTGAGGGAAGCGCCTTCACCCTCACATGGACGCACATGGGATTTGTAAGTACTAACTGAACAAACTGAGCTTATTCCTTTTTTTAAAATTATTTTTTGCTCAAATCAGAGTCAAGTGGCCATGAACGTCTGGTGGCCTAACCGCACCCCAGCTTGAATCAGGCTTGTAATAAGGTTCACTTTATCCAGGTCCAGATCCAAGGAGTTTGTGTGTGTGTGTGTGTGTGTGTGTGTGTGTGTAGTGACTGACAGATACTGCCGAGTGTGATGTCCGAGCCCAAAAACATCATAAATGTGTTTTTTTTAGACATACATTCCGCCCTCTGTTCCTTTTTTCAAGAAAATGAGCTGTGACCCTGTCATACCAGCTTGGCGTCTTTTCCAGGGACTTGACCAGTGTCCTCTCTATAGCCAACAGAGCTAGGCTGCTTAAACAGCCTTGGCCAATTGTGTTGCAGGTGTAAGACTTGAGGCGCTTTAAACAGGAGAAGCTCCTCTCTGCACCTGCAGATGTAGCTCCAATCGTTGCTACTAATGACAACAATTTGTACAGCAGAGGCATTGCACTGCTCAACTCCATGTCTTTCAGAAACAGCAAGAAATCACACAGCTTTCCCCTGTTTCCCTGCAAGTCCTGGTGTGAATAAAGGACTTGAAGTTCAGATCTCAGTCTCCCTGAATCAAAGAACCGGCCATAACTTTCCAGGGCACTCTGAAATGCCTCCTCTGGAAAAACCTGTTTTATCTCATCAAATTTTCCTGCATGCTTGAACAGCAGGCACACACCTTTTTACCTTTTTATCAAGACACAAACAAGTTATTATCAGGACCATGAGTAGTCGACCTTGCTTTCCAAATTTGAAAAGCGCCTGGGTATCTGCGCTGAGACATTGTCAAAGATGGCCACGTACAGATTTCTGTAAAGCTGCTTGGGATCCTGCAGTTGTGACAGACGGCGCTGTCTTATGGGCTCAGTTTGCGGGTTTGATGTGAGAGCTGCTGCTTTCGCATAAACAGCTTGGAAAGCCCCCTCTGACCTCTTCTCTTTGACATAAGCAAAAAGAGACTCAATTCTTTTCTTGCAGTACAGAACATCCATAACCCTCAGCTGGACAATGTCAAACACCACATCAATCTCAGAGAAGATTTGTTCATATGTGTACAACATGAACACAAACTCTAAATCCTCCAGTTTCATCAAGAAGCCTTTGGCACAATCGACTGTGTCATCATCCATGGTCTTATCTGCAATGATCTTCTCAAAAGTCTGCAGGAGGGCATCATAATTATTTGCCACAGTGCTCGCTATCCGTGATCTGAAATTCCATCAAGTTGGAGCGTTTTTGGGCAACCTTGAGCAGCCTGCAGACTCAAGAAAAGATGTCCTCTTTGTGGATTGTGAGAAAAATGTGGTGAACCCAGAGAGTGTTGCAAAATAAATTCTGCACTCAGAGAGGCATTTAGCCCCCTGAGACAGGACCAGATTCAGTTTGTGTGCATAGCAATGCACAAACATAGCACTGGGGGCTATTGCTTTAACTTTGGCCTGCAAACCATTGAGAGCTGAAGCCATAACAGCAGCCCCACAATAGGTTTGTGCCACAAGTTTCTCCCTGCAATTGTAGCCCTGCATGTTCTTGTTCAAGACTTCAAAAACAGACTGAGCATCTCTTCCCCCAGATACATAAAAAAAATCCAATAAAACGCTCCTGAATTTTACCTGCACTATCCACATAGCGAACAATGACTGAGAGTTGGGCACAGCAAGCGATATCAGTTGTCTCATCCACCTGCCATGCAAAAAAGGAGCAGCCTGAATTTAATCTTTGATCTCATCAGAAACAGTGGCTGAAAGAGCAGTGATCAAGTCATTTTGGATTGCATGGGACATACCAGAAAACACAGTTGATGACTGGAATTGTGTGGCCAGGACAGAGTCATATTTTGCTAATGTTTCTGTAAACTCCCTGTAATTTCCCTTGTTGGATGATTCACCACTCTCATCATGGCCCTGAAATGACAGCTCCTGACGGCCAAGCAGGGAAGTCACATCAATAAGGCGGTTTAGGAAAGCCCTGTTTTGTTTGACTGTTTCATTGTGTTTTGCCACTTGAATGCGAGCCCCTTCATTTATTGCATGTTCAACCCTGACTCTACCCAGTCAACTTAACCTTGCACATGCACTCACATGCTCATTGCTTTTTTCATGCCTTTTGTACGCCCTGTCAAAGTTATTCAGATCTCCAAAACCTACTTTTGACCAGACAACACATCCCTGAGATGGTTTCATCGAGAGGCATGGCCAACAGTACATTTCGTTTGAGACAGCACTTCCAGTCAGCCAGCTCACCTTGTCATACCAGGACAGCTGAAAAGACCTGTTACTTCATAGATCCCCAGAGAAGCTGAGCTTCCAATGGGCGGGACAAAGCTCAGCATTTATCCAATGACTGTGTCCAGTTTCAAGCAGTGGAACAACCCACTTTTTGCTTCCCCATAGACTCCCAGAGAAGCTGAGCTTCTGTCTGTGTGTGTGGTTACAAGTGTCGGCTGAACACCCATTTTACGTCAGCAACACATCAGCAAATTAACCCTCATTCACTCTTTTAACCCTATCCCTATCCCTTACCCTAACCTAACCCTAAACCTAACCCAAAGAAATTAATGTTAAAGACTGTATTGGCTGTATCAACATGCACATGATGTCACTAAATTTGCAAGCGGCGGAAGCGACGTCATCAACACACAGGCGCAGAATGGATCGGGTTGGCAGTACGGATCAGGTAGTGACAGTGTGAATCACTGTGGAGCTGCGGGAATGAATGAGAAGGAAGTTGTGCCGGTTCCTGTGATGAGCAGCTGATTCTAAACAAAAGATGAACGTGTTCTAGCGCATATGTAGTCAATGAAATGTACACATAGCGGTTCAATGTTTTTTCTTTTTTACATTTTAGGGGAAGCTGGGCTTCCCTTGCAGTCTTTGAGCAACCGCCACTGGTGTACAAACTTATTGTTTTATCCTTCACAGAGCTGAGTAAGTGCAGAAACTCACCATGAAGCATGAAACACAATAAAAGTAAATCATCTAAGTGATCCATATGCAGTTCACCCTTCCCCGTTCTCCAGACAGTTTGCACATTCAAACAAATTTAAGCAATGTAAGTAATCAATCAAAAAACAATGATTAGGTGTCACGAAATAATGAGATAATTATCTCAAAATAAAGAGTTACGTATCTCGAAATAACAAGATAATGATCTTGAAATAACAAGTTTCGATCTCAAAATAACGAGATAATATCACAATTTGTTTATACCTGGCAAAATGTCACTTTTTTATCGTGGCAGCAATACACTTCTGTAATATTCAGCAAAAAATGTAAACTCTTTAATGTTTTCTATGCGACACTAAATCAGAGGTAGTTACTCCTGAAATGGCTTCTAACAAATAATTACCCTTTTTTTTCATATGGTCCATAGTAACAAAACACTGTTTTAAAACACATACAAGTAAGCAAAATCATGGAATGCATACCTGTAGGCAAGTAGCACACACACACACACACACACAGACAGACAGACACAATAACACAGACATACAAACACACAAACACACACACACAAACACACACACACACACAGCCCCTCCCTCCTGCTCCACTGAACGCCACTTTCTCAGATGCATTCACTGACTCTTACAACAATAGGAATTCAAAATACTAAGAACAAACATGAGCAAATGTGAACTGCTCTTCTTCAAACATGAACTGTATATCCAATGATAAAATTACTTTTCTTATACTGGTTTATCTCTTAATTCCGGGATAACTAGGACATAAGCTAGTATTAAGAAATAATTTGATAAGAGTCAGTGAATGCATCTGAGAGAGCCGGGTTCAGTGGAGCAGGAGGGAGGGGTTGAGTGTGTATGTGTGTAGTGACTGACACAGAGACCGCTGGAGTGTGATGTCCGAGCAGGAGTTTTGCTCAAAAACCTGTGGATTTTCTGAGTGTTCGCTAAATTATTGTTCTATCTTTCACAGAGCTGAGTAAGTGCAGAAACTCTCCATGTAGCATGAAACACAATAAAAGTAAATCATCTAAGTGATCCATATGCAGTTCTCCATTTTCCAGACAGTCTGCACATTCAAAAAAGTTAAGCGATGTAAGCACCAACCCCCTAAACCAGTTGAAACATGCTGAACTGCGAACACAATTCCTGCTTTACACTCAAGTTGCAATTCTAAAACACACTTTTTTCAAGACACTTCACAGAATTTGGTGCATTTAACAGAACTCTCATGATGAAAATTTCTTTGCACAAGGAACACACTGTCACTCAAATTCTATAATAAATTTCCACACTATGCACACTGACTCATCACATGAGCAAACACCTGTAACGTAGTTTTACAATCAGCAATCACAGCTTTAGCATTAAAAGGGAACATCTATTTCTTCTCAGTCCTATTGAGAATTTATTTTCTGCCTGGAGATGCAAAGTGTATGACCAAAAAAATGACCAAAGACTATGAAGTACGCTTTCAGAAAATGTACGTATATAATCGAGAAAAATTGTAACACTTCTTCATGGGCTTCATGTTTTCAACCAGATGTTGCCCCTTGAAACACACTCCTGGGTTTTGTCAATCTAAGCAATGTATGACTTTACTGGCAGGTGAGCACCCTGTAGCTGTAGCAGAAAGGCTAAAGGCCCACGTCTTTAGGTTGTCTTGTCTCAAACAAAGCTCAGTGAGTTTGACATTTCCAAGGTGGCCTCATCGACATCTGGCTTCATAACTCTGTGACGTCAGGAAGACTGTCCACACATTATACAGTCCATGAACACACACTCACCAGACTGTGGTGGATATATGCTCAAAAAAACTTTCCGTCATGGTGATGGGAAGAATGAGGCTTTTTCTTTTCTTATTTTGCTGAGAGAATGGAAAAGAACTCTTAAAGAGCCAGAACTCCAGTAACATTTTGTGTACAAAGAACAAGTTTAATTCCACTTTCACCTTTTTAAGGGCTTCTCCCCATACTGCAAATACAGGGGTTGAGAAGATTTTTGGGCTTTTATGGTTCTTTCAGTACCATTAAGATTCAGGGGATATCTCAGCACAGATATTTGTCCCTTTTGCAATCAATGTGAACAATCACCATCAAGGTCAGATATTTACAACATTAACACCACAATAAGCCTGCAAATTAAGCACATTAGTGCATACCTGCTAAAAGCCCATGACACCCATTTTTCATCCCATTTACCAGAAGTGCATTCTGTCAGAACAGAGCAGTGTGGAGTGCTATTAGTCATCACCATTTCAGGGGATTTTCTGAACAGTCAGGCCGCATTTTCTTACTTTCCTCAGCCCCCCTTAACTACTGCTGCACCAAAAGGTTTGACCATGTTGGGTTAACAGAAACAGTGGAGAGAAAACCCCTCTCTAGTCTACATGTTCAATAAACAGTCCTGGGGTGTACATGTGTGTGTGTGTGCTTGCCTGCAAGCCAGTGAAGAGCTGTGGAAGACCATCCCTCTGGTGGTTCAGGCTAATTATTATTCTAATGGCTTCTCAGTCAGATGCAAACAGCTCTAATGGTGAAAATTTGAGCTGGGAAGGGGGGGGGGCACTAGATTTGATTTACATTTCCATCACAGAAATACGCAGAGTATGTTTGGAGGTGGGTGTAATGAGCCTTTTTAGCGAAATGCTCGGATTTAAAAAAAAAACAAAACAAAACAAAAAAACTCTGAACTTTTCAATTCAGATGTAGTGAATGACCACTGTAAGTTATAATACAGTAAGGACTCCATAGTACGACGAGTAGTGACTCCTACTCAGACAACAATTAACTGACTCTACAACGTCACCCCTGTGATTCTGAAACTGAGTTTTGAAGCAAAATGGCATGCGCTTTCATATTGTTAATGGGACGGGCGACAAGTCTCCACACTGCTGGCTACAGGGCGTAAATTATGTAAGCTGAGCTGTTCCTCTGATTTGATGAGCTCACAATTTTAATATCTTCTAATCTGCTGAGTTAGAAAAACTCACGCCCCTCACAGTGTGCGCCGTAAGTAAATTAGCGATCCATAAGGGAGGCAGTTTTTGTACTAGGCTGTGAAAACAGTTTTTTTTTTTTGGCTTGGTGAGTATGTGATTTCTGGTACTTCCAGAGCCAGCCTGAAGCTGACGCTGGACAAACACCAGATTTGAGCACTCTGCTTGTTTGTCTTTCTTATGCCACAACAAACATGGCAGCGCAGGATGAGGGGCACTGCAAGGGTGGACTCAGTCCAGTCAAACCATACCCTCAAAACTGCCAACTAAGGAATAGACTGGTATGGCACACTTGACAGTTTTCTTGATTGTTTACAGATATGTTCTGAAAGCATGCTTCATACTCTCAGAACTCTACACACAATTCAAGAAACTACACATACAATGAGCAAAACCCAGTCCCACTACAAAATAAAACCTTACATCCAAAACAATGTTATTTCTTCTCATAATGGTATTTTGTTCTCTAATGATACACACAAACCACCACATAAACAGACTTTTATAAGAACCAGCTGAAAACTGATGTGCACAGTGGAAAACACTACAATGAATGAAGAACACTTCTTCTCCATTCATGAAAATGAAATGAAAAGGACAAACTCATGCTGATGACTCAGGCCTTTTTTGTTTAATGTTACACTTACTAAAGACAGTACAAACATAAGTGTGTTGTCAAATATTTTAGAATATTGTTTTCATACTGTGAACACACAAATAAAAGGTAGCACCCCCCCCCCCCCAAAAAAAAAAGAGGAAGAAAGAAACAAAATGTGCACAGTGAACATCCTTCACAAAATCCCACATACAGTGGTTTACATACAAGACAATTGAAGAATTTTTTTATATTTTGTAAAAAAACAAACAAATAATCAATAAAACAAAAAACTTTGCCAGTCCTTCTCTTCTGTTCCGGCCCAGCCACATCACATCATCAACATCCCAAGCAATGTTGTCCCTGGACAAGCAGCAGTGAAAATAGTGCTTAGCGTGGTGACTGTAGCCATGAAAAGCAACAACTGCTTTATCCCCACATGGGCGTACCATAGCTGGAGAAGACCTATATACATTTGTGGATTTTGGTCATACACAGCTAAAGAATATACAGGAACTGTAGGCTTTCTGCCAAGAAGAAAAAAAAAATCAGAAATTCTGCTGGAGGGTGCAAACTTTTGGGCACAACTGTACATGAGGTCTCAGAAACTGATGGGATCAAACTCACCATTAGGTGGTAAACACACCTGGTGGTTGCTTTAAGTTGTTAGGTGGCATGTGTGTGTGTGTGTGTGTGTGTGTGTGTGTTTTGAAAAAAGAAACATGGGTGGATGATGTGATAAGGAACACATTCAGTTGGTGATATTTCCCAGACTGCTCCTCTCTCTAATTTTTGCAGGTGTGCAGAGGAATCATACATTTAAAACATGTCTTATGTTTATGGTTCCAGGCTAGAGAGACTCTGACTCTTAAGTCACCATATTCTTGAGGATTATTTGGGTGAAGAATTTTTTACATAAGCCCTGATTCATTTCACGCTACCATTTTTTTAGAGTAGATTGGGGCCCCAAATGGGGCCTACAAGTCCCTG
Organism: Thalassoma bifasciatum; assembly: GCA_008086565.1. Lineage (NCBI taxonomy): Eukaryota > Metazoa > Chordata > Actinopteri > Labriformes > Labridae > Thalassoma > Thalassoma bifasciatum. The sequence goes on from RPOG01001007.1 coordinate 137,864, forward strand.
GTGTATGGTCGACCTCACACTCAAGCAGGACACTGAAAGGATGGTACAGATGGTGTTTCCTCCTGTAGAAAGCTTTCACACACTGGAAAGCTGACTTACTTGATTATCATATCTAATGAAATTTTTTTTCTTCAGATTCTATGAAACTGTGGGCAAATAGAGGGGACAACTTGGCCCTGTTCGAACAGAGTAGAGCGTCACATCAGCAGAATAGAGCGCAGATCTGAGCCTAATAGATGGGAATTTCATTGTTTTCATGTACTCTAATTTCCTCATTGACTGACGGCTTTTGAAATCTCTGTGGGGCAAAAATATTGTAAATCTCCACAGCTGTGTGGGTGGGTGCACGGCAATGTCGAACAGTATTGTGCCATAAAACCAAATCACTGCTGAGGTTTTATTAAAATAAAACAGCAGCGAGACAACAGACTGCAACAGGGCCAGGAGCATAATATACTCAGATTCAGGACTCAGCATTTCATCACAGTGACTCTGATTTCCTTATTTTATTAAGGCTGTCAGAAGAAAAAGAGTTTTTAGAACAGGGTTTAAGAACACAGAGACGGCCAGCTACAGGCAGTATGGCATCAGGCACTCTGGATTCAGAGGTTTATTAAGTGATCCGAAGGATAACAGAGGACTGTTGGCAATCCAGGGTCTGTAAAAAAGCTTAATCTTTGTGTAAGTCATGTGCAGATTTTGTAACTTCTAAATGAAAACTGCTGAACAAGATTCAGAGCTAAATCTCTTATCAAGAAATTAACCTTTTTCATGAGAAAGAAATCTGAAGTGGAAAACTGAAAGTGCATTTCAACAGATTGAACAGTGTATTTGTTGTGAGAAATCTGTAAGAATTCAGATTTTATGGATTATGCATACAAATCATTACTACTGTTAAGAAGTATGCCACTGATTTTATTTTCTCTGTTAGATACATTCACTATGCATTGACTGAGGAACTGATCCAAATCTGCATAGAACCCCCCCCCCCCAATCAATAAATAAATAAATAAATAAATAAATAGATAAATAAATAGATTAATTTTAAAAAGTAACAAAAAAAACATGGTTTTCCATCGGAAAAGAGACAAGTTGCAGTCATGCCATTGTTTCACTGTAAAACATAAGTCCCTTTATACCTAGCTGTTTCAGTGTTTCCCATTGGTTGTCAACCTCCAGGGGAGATGTCCCTGGGCAAAAAACAACAGAGATTTTCTTGCGGTGGTTTACTTGGCTCTCCCTCTGCTACACAAAGTATGCTCGTCAGTGTGTGTATGTGTTTGCATGTGCATGTGTATGTGTGAAAGCCTCGAGTCTGAACTCCACCGTGCGATGAAGAGAGCAGCGGAGAGTTGTAAATGTGTAACCCAAGGCAGAAATGAACCTGACGTGTATAATGGGAAAAAAGTAACATAAAGCTTTTTATTTGGTTAAATAAAAGAACAAGGTATAGACCTGATCTATGAGAGAGGTTGCTACTTTAATTTCACCAACATTTCAAGTTTTGAATGAGGGAGCTCTAGCAAAACAACACACAACCTTTTCAGCACCTTTTCTTTTTAAAGATGGCTGTTTTTCACAGCTTATCATTGTCAGGGTAACCCCGCCACCAGCTTCTATTGTAGCTGGTGTTTTGCTCTGGCCCAGCAAAGAGTTGGAGCTTGCTCAACACCAGTTTTTAGCACCTGGAGCAATTTTTTGTCAGAGGTGATCAGTTGGGTGGAAAAGGGGCAACTCAAGAGAATCAAAGAGGGGCTCACAGAGGAGCTCATAGGGGTGTTATCTACGAAGCTTAGAAAGGGGCTGGTTGTGTCCCCACTAATGTCAAAAGCAAACCTATATCCTTGTTTACAAGTGGAGCTCACAGATGAGCTCACAGAGGGGCTCACTGGGGGCTGACAGAGAAGCTCTAAGGGTGCAGTCACAATGGCCAATTGTGCCGTGCTTGAGCACACTTCAAACCTAAATTTGACTCATTTTGCCAGTGTGACCTCAAGTAAACCAATGCCCAGGCACCACTCACCTCTCTGCCTCAGCACGCTTGGGAGAGGCGATCTTCGGGTTCACATCATGCACTGGTACGCGCAGGCTGCAGCGGGTTTATGATGCATCACCCATAGTGTATGATTGCTGCGACCGCTCCTCTTGACAATCATTTTAAATAATGGTGGGATTGCTAGAGGGCTGTGTCAGTCCAAAACGACTCATGAGCTAAAAAGTGAGTTAAGTTGTAACAATGGGCCTCATTCACTGATAAATGCATAGAACTGTTCCTACCCCCTGCAATACAATAAGACAACACGAAAAATCACCGTCAGATTCATGACACTTGTGTACCAGGCATCTTTATTTGCACCACCATGCTTATATTCGTATATCAGAACCATTCTAAATTGACAGGCACTTTTACGTTACCTGGAATCAGCACAATACCACACTTCACTTCATCTGTATAAGGACATCTGCTCAGAGCATCAGGAATGTGTGCGGGAAATCGCATCAGGTATTGTTATGGTTACAGCAGCGCCCTGTTAATCTCATACATGTCTAGGGTACCACCGTGGCCATAAACTGTTTGTTAGCCGTCAGCTAAGCTAAGGTGGGCAGACCTTACCTTACTGCTGGCATCCCACGTCCAGATGACGCGTCCTCCTCTGGGCCTGAATCCGCTGTCCTTTTCCAGGTGCTTGATTAGTTGGTTAAAATACATTTAACACGCAACAGCAAACAAAACAGATAATTCACTATTGGCCCTTTTCCACTGACTCGCCTTGGCCCTACTCTACTTGGCTCTACTCGCCTCTACCCGGTTTGTGTTGCGTCTCAATTAGCGCGGAACTACGCTGCAGACGCCAGTTTTTAGTACCTACTCTACCCTGGTTCCAAGCGAGTAAAACCGATACTAATAGGTGACGTGGAAGGACTGCTGGTCACTCATTGGTCAGAGAATGTCGTCTCTGCAGCTTCTGACTCTGAACAATCACTTACAAGAGGCAAACGAATGAGTCAGGGATGGGTTTTAAATGACATTTAAACCTGACGGTACAGAACCAAACTGAATGAACACAAAATACAGCCCTAAAATACACCTTCATGATTCCTAAATAAGTTTAAAGTCCTTTTTAAACGAAAAAGAAGTTAACCGCAAAGATAGTTCGGTTCAAAGAGTCTTTTAAATTAAATCAAAGTTCATCGGCATAGTAGCGATCTGTCTGCCACGAGAGTCTTTAAGCACCAATCAGTCCATTAACCCACAGGGAACCAAAAAGGAAAAACAGTTCAAAGAAGAATGATTGATCAACAAAAAATCTCTGGTATACCAGGCCCAAAAATAAAAAATTAGAGTGATCTCACAGGATCCAGTAAAGAGTTAATGTCGGTAAGCAGCTCCTTCGTTTCCCTCTGTGTGCAGCAGCACGAGGCTGTTGTTTACCTCTGCTCCTGTGTCATGCCGCCCGATATTGAGCCGCTGTATTACTTTAATGAAATCTTTTGAAAGCTTTTTTTTTTCCTTTAAAGACCACGGTGGCACATATGTTAGTACACAATTATGTTTGTGTCTCGTTTTAGACGAAGATGCACGCACTTCTGCGCAGCACTTTAGCGCAGCTGTGTTAAAGATCCACGCCCACCGTGAGTCTGAAGTCGGGCTAGTGGAATGGCAAACCAAACCGTGTAGAGCCGAGTAGAGTAGAGCCGAACCGAGTAGAGCCGAACCGAGTAGGGCTGGAATTGTATAGTGGAAAAGCGCCATATGAGGAACAGCGACACACCACTTTTGTCCATCCAGGACAAACATTTGCAGTTACTCAATCCCTCCACTTGAAATTTCAAGCCTATGACTTTGGACTTGACTCGACTTAACATGTCTTTACTTGAGACTTGACTCGAGACTTGGGATCAAAGATTTGAGACTTACTTGAGACTTGGGATCAAAGATTTGAGACTTACTTGAGACTTGGGATCATAGATTTGAGACTTACTTGAGACTTGCCATACAATGACTTACAATGACCCACCTCTGCCAATCTTGTCGAAGTCTGGTTTATATTGGAGTAGTGTGACTGCTGGTCATACTGCCCTGCCCTGCCCTGTGAACAGCGCTGAGAGGGGTGAATCGTGTATGAGTACAGCACAGTTTGGTTGGCCTTTGAGAAAGTTCACAGAAAAGCCCTTAGATTAGCTCACAGAGGAGCTCACATAGGACCTCATGTAGGGGCTCCTAGAGGGGCTTGAAACGAGGCTTCGCAAGGTGCTCACAGAGGGATTTTAAGAAAAGCTCACAGGGGTGCTTTCAGAGTAGTTTACATTAGAGCCAGGGGGACAATATCTACTCAATTAAAGTCCTGATACAGAAAGCAGCAGAGTTCTGATGAAAGGAAGCAAGAGGGTGTAAGGAACAGGTTTAAAAAAACCACAAAACAAAAAAAAGAGGTAAAGGGTTGTAGTCTGATGAGGAAGAATGTGTGTGAGAGCGGTAGTGTGAGAAAAGAGAGAGAGAGAAAGTAACATGAAAAGAGAGAGAGAGCGGAAGGAGAAGTGGAAGACACTAAGAGCACATTTGGGCAGTTAAATATCAGAGCAGCCAGTTTTGGTTTCACATCAGGTCCGCTCACAGCTTGCCGTCATCCTGGAGTAGAAAGCGTATCTCCCTCTGCCAGCTCTTCACCATTGAACTCTCTGTGGCAGAATTCAAGTCCCCAGGCTGTGACAGCTGAGGGCCCTGAAGTGCGTTTCCCAGAGAGCTGGCCAAATATTCCTCCCTGCTTTGTGTCTCACAATGGGCACAATAGCTTCAGCAACAGCACGGCACTCAGCCGGCGAGAGGAAGAAGAGAAGTGGTGGCTTGTTTTCTGAGAGTGTCAATTATCTGGCCGGCTATATTGCTCGCTTTGCTTTCCCTTTCTTCTCTCACTCTTCTCCTCTCTAGCTTTGATGGCTTTGCCTCACGTTTGTGAAACATCATAAGGTTTGAAATAAAACACTCTCCACTTTGTCATGAGCTTGGCAGTGCAGCCCACGCGTTATGTAGGAGCTTAATTTCCATCCACTCTCTTCTTAAGTGCAGCTCGATTCATCAGGAGAGGATGTTAAGGTTGCTTTGAGAGTTGAGAGAATACAACTAAATGAGTGCTGACAAAGAGTGTCACTGCAACAACATAACCTGCTCCAGCAGAAGAAAGAGCCCTTCAGACTGCTTCATACTTGTCGCTGTTCTGCTAGAGCATTTGCCAGCACGTCCACACATATCTTGCCCTCCCACGATAGATTACATATTAAGCAAAACACATTTAATCCCTTTCTGACAGGCTTTGGAACATCACATCCATCCCGTGTGCGTGGCATACACACACACACACACCCACAAACACACACACACACACACTCTGATGCCTAATGATTACATAGAAAACCTGTTTTCTTGTTTCATATCTCTCCTCTGTTGCTGTGACTTCCTCATGTGACCCTTAAACCTTTGCTCCAATATTCAGACCTCACCTCATATAAACAACTTGGCCCTTTGTATAGAGCCATGTCTTCATACCTGCAGAGTGCTAATTTGTGTCTGGGCAACAGGGCTTTTAGAAAGCAAGAGGCAGAGCGTGAGGCAATTTATTAGTCTAATTTAAAATGTCTGTCAGCAAAACACTATGGGATGCACTAACTGGCTGCATGATGACAGGCCAGTGAATAGAGGATGTCATGTTATAAGGTGGATACATACAGCCCTGTTTATAATGCTGGGTATGGGACACTGACCTACAGAAGGGGGCTCTCTCTCTCTCTCTCTCTCTCTCTCTCTCTCACTCTTTTTCTCTCTCTGTAGAGAGGCGGGAAGTCAAACACACATCCTCTGAATGGACTAATCATTGTGCATGTGCATGTGTGTGCGTGTGTGTGTTAACCATTTAGTTCTTGGCAGAGAATCCATATCATCAAATATCATCCCCTCACTACCCCATATCACCCTTCAAACATTCACCTCTGCCTTCTCCCTGCCTATCTCTTTGCTCTCCGGTTTCCTCTCTGTATCTCTTGCTCCCTTTGTCTTTTTTTCAATTTTTTTCCAATTTCAAATAAAGCTTTATTAGCATGAATGGCAACCCATAGTTTCCAAGGTAACACAATAGACCATTGTATACAATATGTACATAGATTGGGCAAATTGGGTCATTTGAAGAAACGCTGTTAAAAATGAGAAACAAGAAAAAGATTTATTCAGTAACAATGGTCACACATGTGGAACCTGTGATTACTGAAAGCCTCTCTCACAGCTTGGTACAGGAGAGGAGGAAATGGAGCTCTCTTTCTTGGGTCAACCTCTTTCAACCTGTAACTGATGCTCACTGAGTTTTGCATTGTTAATGTGCATCAATGGGCTTTTTTACACTGAGCAGATACTGTGCTAGGGAATATTCTCAATTCAATAAGCCATAGCATTCTCCTGTATTGATGGATTTTATTTTTTACAACTGTAAATGTAAGTAGATGGGTTCTCTTTGTCTGTAGAAGCCAAGCAAATTTTGAAAAGGTTTTCGAGGTCTGGGATTTTGAGATGGCAGGTTTCTCTGATGTTTCTCGGGGGTTTGTCTCTGGGCAAAGGCTGTTACTGAGGAAGGCTTTGAGGTGATAGGAATCATGATCAGCTTGTGCTAAGTGAATCCGGGCCTTAACGGACCTTTTGATCTTGTGTGTATAGATGTGTAGAGAGAGAGAGAGAGAGAAAGGGAGAAAAAGGCAGAGAGGGGGGGAGAGGGGGGTGGTGTAAAGAGAGAGAGAGGGATAGGGTTAGGGTTATGGGTAGGTTCCTGGCAGGATATAATGATCAGTGAGATGTGTCACTAATATGGAGTTAAGGATGCTGCAGAAGACTTTACCACAGATGCCTCGGTATTTGCTGAAAGTGTTCCTATCTCCATTTTAGAGTAAGACTTTTTTCCCAGACTCTGGCAGAATATCCACTTGTCATCACCAGGTTACAGTGTTTTTGCACTTTTTGGCGAATTGGAGTCTTGGATTATTTCAGCATCTCTGAGTTGGTACTGTCTATACTGCATCATATACTGTAACATGCTATCAATCAGTAGCTTGGGCGACTCTAACATTTAAGAGCGACAGAGACAAGAGACAGGAGAGGGAAGTGCAACTGCAGTTCATAAATGAACGATTTTTCAAATAAGTGATTAGGTTCAGTTCGTTCACCCAGATGATTCGTTTATTTGAACGAATGGTTCACAAACGACACATCACTACCTCACACTGTTGTGTTTCCTTGACTTGCTTAAGGGTACATTTATGCTCCATGGTTGTCCTGCATGGGCACCTGTGCTGGTCATCTGGCCAGGTGTGTGTGTGCTGGTAGGCACTGTGCACTTGTGTGTATCTCTCTCTTTCAGCTGGTGGGTGGCAGGGCTGAGCAGGACCAGCTGGCCAGCTGTACAGGGCACCACAGTGACCTCCGACCCTCTGCTAGTGGGGGATCCAGGACGACAGTGGCATGGTCATAAATCCACGGACACAGAGCATGTGGAGGTATTCAGGAGGCAGACACATCACCTGCTGCCTGCCGGCATGCTGCCTTCCTTGCTGCCCTCCTCCTCTGAAGCACCTTTGCTCTCTGTCAAGAGCAAATGGTTCCCATGGAAATAGACAGAAACAGGATTCTGGCTAGGATGGAGGGCAGAGACTGTGGCGTTTAGCTCACTAGAGTCAGGCTCAGTGCTAAGGCAGTTTTCAGCATTCTTCTGTCACACACGTGTCAGATTAATGCTCCAATGTTAAAACCAGAGAAATTACCATATTTAGTCCCCCACAGCATAATTGAACTGACAGAGGGAAAATAATGAATAGCTGGTATATAATCCATAAGAAAACAAAAGAAACTAACATCAGAGGAGAGTAACAAAGAGCAAACACCCCCCATGGGTCATACATCTATTTGTCAAATGTGTCACATACAAATCCAAGCCTCTGCTGATTGGATTTTGATGAAACCTCGGATAATGATGTGCCTCACCACAGTTTCCAGCACTTTGCACATCATCATTACTTCAGACACCACTGACTGGATTTTGGAGGGAGCAGCACATTACTTCATTTCACTCCAGAAAAAGACAAATGACAAAAAAAGAGTTCTGTTAAACCCACAGAAGCTGAAGTTTTAGTAAAGGAAATGCCACTTCCTCCGTGGCCAAACCGGCAGATGACCAAACAACTCAGGTTTTCACAGTCATGCAAAACAAAGCATTAAAGGCCCAAATGTCAGATGCCCTGTTCATTACATGATATCCCAGATAGCTCTCCTGAATGACTTGTCTAATTCTGGTATTTGGAAGAGTAAACAAACCCAGTGTGCTGTAGTTATTGTTTCAATTAAGTTGAAGGCTTCCATGAGAGTGGGACTGAGGAACTCCAGGCAGAAAGCTCATCCTTCGCCTTGATTCTTTATCTGCTCAACAGAGCAGCTCTGTCCATATCCAAATATCATCTGTTCACACACCATCCTATTTTCTTTGACCCTCACATTTCAGGAGCACTTGTCACCAGTAGCGATGGTGATATGTCATAACCTATGACCTATCTATCCAGCAGGTTGTGAAATGTTTAAGGTTTGTTTAATATGACTCATTTCCATGCCCAGTGCAGTCAGAATGTGGCTTGTTCTATCCCACACTGATGAAATGGAGACTCCTGTGTGCTCCTGCATATTGTTCTGTGATGTAACTAAGAGCGTCTTTGTCATTGTCTTTGTCATTGTCTCTGTCATTGTTGTTATCCAAGTCTAGGTCGCGGGGGCGGCAATGTCATCAGCAAGCACCAGAGGTACCTGTCCCCTGCCACTTCCATCACCTCTTCTGGGGGGGATACCTAGGCGTCCCTAGGCCAGCCAAGAGATATAATCCCTCAAATGTGTCCTGGGTCTGCCCTGGGGTCTCTTCCCAGGGAACATGCCTGAAACACCTCCTCAAGTAGGCGTCCACATCAAGGTCTGCAGTGATATTCCATGTGCCAAAAGCCAGTTTCTGTAGCTGAATAAAATTATAGAAAAGTGCAGGCAGTGTTCAGAGTGTCTGTCCACAAGTAGGAGATCCAGGAAGCAAGTCTAGAGAAACCTGCACCGGTTTGCGTCCCAGCACCATGGACAGCGCCCATTATCTATTCACACTAGCAAAGTGAGGGTGATTGCGAGGGGGCAGGGGGTCGCAGACACCATTGCCTGTTAAAATGGGAGTTGCAAGTCAAAAAGGTTGAGTACCACTGCCTTAGGTTAGAGCCCTTGTGTTTAAAAAGAAAGATCATACATTGGAGCACACCAACACTGTTCACTGAAGCCTACTCCCATCTGATTTGGGCTTTCTTACTTTTAAACACATGTGAGCACCCTTCCAGAGCGCAGGCAGGCAGGTAGGCACGCAGGCAGGCAGGCACGCAGGCAGGCAGGCACGCAGGCAGGCAGGCAAGCAGGCAGGCAGGCAGGCACGCAGGCAGGCACGCAGGCACGCAGGCACGCAGGCAAGCAGGCAGGCAGGCAGGCAGGCAGGCAGGCAGGCAGGCAGGCAGGCACGCAGGCACACTCACACACACACACACACACTCACACAGACATAAATTAAAGGTGAATATATTAGGAAGTCTCAATGGAGCCTGCCTTCCTGAGGCTGCATCCCTGCCTGATGCCACAGAGAGTGAATAAACTTTTATCCTATTCTTGGTGCCTATTGCGTGTTGGAGTTTTTGAATTTGTGTGTGTGTGTGCGTGTGCGTGTGATGAGGCACACATTCTTCTGTGCAACAATATACATGTGCCACCCCCCATCTCTCTCTCTCTCTGCAGAGTACAGTGGGGCCCCTGAGGAGAACAGTAGCATCACACAGCAGGAACAGGAGCAGACAGGGCTGCTCCGTTTGATGAGGCGATAAATGTTTGTTATTCTTCTGAATGTCTAATTTGTTGCCATAACATATGCACATCTTCAGCAGCTGACAGATGATTTTGTGTGACCGTGGAGGACTGTGTTCTGTCATTATAAAGCCTGCAAACTGCAAATACTCTCCACTTGCAGAAGCGACACACAGCAGGAACCTGCGAACTCAGCGACAGTGATTGATTGATAATCAGCTGCTTTGACTCTGAGAGGCGCATGTCAGACTGTTGTCACTGAGAGGTGCTGACATCTCATACAGACACATTCTCAACAATCTCTATTTCAGGTATTTATCTTTTATCTTTACTGGTTTCTATTGTTCCTAATGGTGAGGTGAGATATTTAAATGTCACACAGCAAACTGGTGTTGTATTAAACTGTCTGTATCCTACACCTGCCAGCAGCCATTGTCAATCCAAAAACTGTAAAAAAAAAAAAAAAAAAAAAGAGGTGGTCATAAAATTCTCAAATTTCTGATGATATCTGAATGCATCACAAATGTGATTTAAAAAAGGCACAGCAGGCTAAAAAGAAACACATAAGGAGCAGACCGTCTTTGAAAAGAGGGTCATTTTTAGTAGCTCACCTTGGATGACCAGCAACGAAACCTTCACCAGCAAAGGCACACTCAACTCTCTGTGACGTGATGTGACTGATAACAGTGTCAACAACAGACGTGAAGGATCACACCTGCATCTGCAGCTGTGTTGACCGAACAACACACAGCTGACCTGCCACATGCACATGCATGCACACACACAAACACACACAAACACACACACACAAACGCACACACACACACGCACAGTGCTACAGGAGGTGCTGTTGTCTGTGCTCCACTACAGTCCATCTGTTGTCCAGTCAGGAGGTGAACCTGAGGGGTGCTCAGAGGAAACTCTCCCGTATCGCTCACGTCCACAGCAGGGGGTGATTTTGATAACAGAATCCAGGTCTAAATACCAGGCTTTCCACTAACCTGGGCCTTTCTAACTCTAAAGTGGTGACTTTGACCTACTTCCTACTTTCCAGAACAGGTGGTATGAAGCACAGCTCAACATTCCACAGACATGCTTGTGTGTGATATTTTCATACATCTGACTCGGCTTTGTTCTCCTCTTTTTTATTCACCGACAGAATTAAAATGCAAACACACAACCACATGTTAAGGGCATAACCGACAGTCTGACCATCAGGCCCCTACTTACTTTGACCTTTGACTTAACTATAAGGAGCATCTTTGTAAATGATGCTAGAGTTTTACCACTCGTCTCCTCCACTCTTAAATCACTGCTCTGATTGACCTGCCAGAGGTCTGTTTCTTCAGCAGGCTGTCACTCCATGGTCTTTCAGAAACACTCAGAGGAACACAATGGCATTGATCAGGCATTAAGCTCACATTCACTGCAAGAGCCTAGAAATGAAAAGAATCGGAGGAATGCAGAGCCGGCGCAGAGACTCAACATATGCTGAGGATCAGGGCTTGGAATTGGTCCTTGGCCTTGCCTTCAGAAAAGTTAAAACCTTGGAAGACAAATAAAGCTTCCAAAGATTAGGGAACATTAACTTCTCACACCTTTGAATGGAAACAAAACCCTATCCCTATCAAAGTTACAGTTTTTGTCTCAAACTTTCATTGTCAAAACTTGACAGCTGCTCTAATAGCCTGTGTTTTGGTGCTAATCAAGGCATAAAATTTGTTCTTTGTCTTGGATTGACTTCCTTTCATTTATTTGCTGATCTGCTGTTCTGAGCTGGCAGCTGGTCACTATTCCTCAAAATGCAAATTTTGTTGTGAATATGACCTGGGGTGTAATAAATAGCATGGACGAGGAACTCTCTGCACTCATGGCCCTCCATGCTCTTCTTTCATTGAAACTATCGTCAACTCCTCTTCTCCTTTCCAGCCTCCATTTCAATAAATGATCTTCCCTGTCCTTGGTCTCTACCCACTTACGTGCCCCCCACCCCCAGTCCTCCATCCTCTCCCTGTCCCCTCTGCCAGAAGCCTCTATGGGCCGCGTCGACACACCTCACCTCCCCACCTTGTCTCCTTCCCATTAACTTTGGAGCAGATGGCAGGGCCCCGCTCTCTCTGTGTGAGCTTGACTGACAGGGGCTGGCCATCAACCTCCATGGACGACCAGTCATATGCCACCCTGCTTCGTCTCTCCTCTCCACCATCCTGTCCTTTAACTCTCTGTCCTACTCCAAACCGCTCCTTCTCTCTCATATTCATCCTTGTACTATTTCCCCAAACTGCTTTTGCTCTCGTCCAAATCTGATGCTGGGTATTTCAGACTTACTAACCTGATATTGTCACTGACACAATCACATTCCTTTTTGAAAGAAGACAGGTACTGAGCACTTTGAGTACCGACATGTCTCTGTTTTGTGCCTTACACAGCAGCTTCAACAAGCACAAAGAAACCAACTCTGGCAAAAAACAGGGAATCCTGGGTCCACTGCTAAATGTAGAGTTAACAATTTGTCTTCTACTGTGTCAAGTGTTCCTGTATTTTACCTAAAAATTGTCTTCTTAGACGTAACATAAGTCATGTTCACCAGACAAGTCCAGGGTGGTCTAGAAAGAGTCAAGAAAAATCTGATGGTGGGGTGAAACAGTGCACCTATAACATTTCATGATTTAAAAAAATTATCCTGTCTGAAGAAATGATTATCCTCTCTTCAACTCATATCAGGAAAAAAAAACTATTGGGTCACTTTTAGCAGCCAGGACTTTAATGAAAACAAACCCGGCTTTGCCAAATTCACTTTGAGGGGGAATACTATAAGACTGTGAAACTGCCGTTATTTTTGAGAACAGACATAACAGACATACAATGACTTTCAGGGAGGATTTATTTGATGAAACAACACTTCAGATATGTTTGAACCCTGGATCCCTCTAGAAGAAAGAAGAGTGGGTATTAAGAGTATGGGCTACAGATGTGACTTAACAGATCACTGACAACCCATTGGAGCAAAAGAGGTGGCGGTGAAAGCTCATACCCTGAACAACAATGTAAACAAACAGGAAAACTGTGTGGAAGACCAGAGAGAGGAACAGGTAACTGTGCAGGGGAACAGATAGAGATTGGATCTTACTTTTCACAGTTCTTTTTTTTAATCAAGACGACTTTTTACCAGATACAACGCAACGAGGTAATGTGTTTATTAACAGTTATGTAGCACTACTATTTGAAAATGAAAACAAGCAAACTTTGTAAGTTTGTGGCATAGTTTAGTAGCTCAGTGAATCCTTGTTATGCCCTCATCTATCTAGCATAGCTAATGTCAAATCACTCTTCATTTTATTGATAGACTTTCAGGTTTGAACCCGTGTTTTAGCCTTTAGCTCACATTTTAGCCTTCAGCCCATGTTTTAGCCTTTAGTCTGTGTTTTAGCTGTTAATTTGTGTTTTAACTTTAGTCCATGCTTTCGCTTTTAGCTCTTTCTCTCTCCGGTTTAGCTTAAATCTCCCCTCTGTCCCTTTTTGTCAGGGATGAAGGGGGAACCTGACCAAGTGCTGAGGCTTACCAAATAAACAGGAGGGCTAGTGAAGTGGGAGGGATCCTCCAATACAAACCAAAAATCACCCAGGCGCACGTGACACACATACGGTGGTGAGCAAACCAAATCCGAGGGGCACGCAGCACACAGAAGTGGTGGAGTAGGTTCAATTATCTCAACTTTACCTATCAATTATACTACTGTCCTTCGTGTGACCTATGTTTTTAACTTCACTTACCTCTCACCGGCAGCAGCAAACACACGCATGAGTGGAGGAAAAAAGAGAGACACCCAGGCAGCTACAGGCATCCCACTTGTGACCACACTAGTATTAGCCAACTATGAGCATGCACCATAATGTGGGGAGAAAGAGGGACAGAGAACACTCACCGCGATAAATTGGGGAGGGAAACACAAGCACCAGGGTCACACCGTCACAGACATACACCCGACCTGGAAGTCATACCAACAGGAGTTCAAAGAAAGACGTTTGCTGTTTAAAAGTTCTCTGCCATTTAGGTGACTGGCCAGCAGTGGCACTCCATTAACCCTCTGATGCATGAGCTATGAAAGTCAGTGACAGGATTTTTCCCTTGAGTGTTTTTGTTTGTGTTAAGACATGACACATTTTTTTCCCAAATATTTGTAACTGACCACTCAATATAAAAACAGTGTGAACTTAACATAAATATAATATAATATGTAATTTTTTTTTGACCTCTTTTCTTTTTGTTTTTGGTCGTTTCATGAATAATCTTTTTGCAATAATTTGCTAAACATTTTTATTCACTTTCATCCATTTTAACACTGAACAATATATAGTTTATAAGTTTTTTCACCCTCAAATGTTTGTGTATAGCATTTCTAAAAATATATACATGTTTGGAGAAAAAAAATGGAAAAGTGTTTCCAGGCCCTAAGAAGAATAAAAATATCATGACACAGGCTGATGTGAATTTCCACCACATGAACCACTGAATTTAGGAGAAAATAACTTTTAGATAGGTGTCCACTGTAGTGACCACTATGCACCACAGGGTTAATTGAAACAGCCCAAGCAAAAGAAATGTTTGTATTTCTAAGCTGCTACACATGCAACCATCGGTGACATATCTTTTGTCTTGATATGTGCTTGTGTTAACATGTGTTGTGTTTTCCTTTAATTGAGGGCTTGGCGTGTCAAATTTTTTATAAAACCTGGAGCACCAACACTTCCTCTCTGGTCAGGAAGGCACACCAGCGGCTCTACTTCCTCAGGAGGCTGAGGCGCGCCGGACTGGGGAGCTCAGTCCTGACGGCGTTCTACAGGTGTGCGGTGGAGAGCATCTTGTGTTCCTGCATCACTGTGTGGCACGGCAGCTGCTCTGTGGCAGAGAAGAAGGCTCTGCAGAGGATAGTGAAAGCGGCACAGAGGACTGTGGGATGCAGCCTTTCAACTACCACGGACATATACTCCTCCAGATGCAGGAAACGGGCCTCCTGCATCATGAAAGACCCCACCCATCCCGCACATGCTCTGTTTGTCCCTCTCCCCTCAGGCAGGAGGCTGCGGAGCATCAAGAGCAGGACTACCAGACTGAGGAACAGCTTCTTTCCTGAAGCTGTGAGACTGTTGAACTCTGGTGGTCCCCTTTAGTCCCCCCCCCACGACAAATGCACACTGCAATATTTGCACAGATTATTATTATTATTCGATCCATTTCTTACAAAGGCTAGTTGATCGTGTTCTTCTTTTATTCTCTTTTTTATTCGTATATTTGTATATAATCATTTATTCTCATTTCTTACAATTGGCCTTGCTCCTCCGGGACCAGGGTAACCAAATTTCGTTCCATCCATGTTTTAACATGTGTTGAATGACAATAAAACTCCTTGAATCCTTGAATTTAATTTATGATTTAATATTATAAGTATGATGAGGGTGGTAAGGTGTCAGTTTCATGATTATATACTAAATTTAGCCAATGCACAGTTTTTATTAATGAATTCTATTTAAGACTTTTTTCCTTTACTGAAAGTAGTTTGTGAATGGGGCCCAATGTCCAGAGACAGGGGCCAGAGTGACTGAAGGCTCTGGACCCCATGGTGGTCAAGCAGGCTGGGTTGCTGTTGAGGCTGAGGGAGGATTAAGACCCAAGAGCATGGCTGGGTTTGTTAATGAGGAGGAGATCAGTGAGGTATGGAGGGGCGAGATTGTGGAGGACTTTGAAGGTGAGGAGCAGGATTTTTTTAAGTGGTGATGGGATAGGTGATGGGAAGCCAGTGCTGTTACTGTAGAATGGGGGTGATTTGGTGGAAAGACAGGGTCCTGGTTATAAATCAGGCTGCAGCATTCCGTACAGGTTGTAGTTTGGGGAGGAACGTGGGGGGGGGGACCAGAGAGAAGGGAGTTGCAGAAGTCCCGCCAGGAGGTACCGAGTGAGTGGACCAGAGTGGTGATGCTGTTGGGGGAGAGGGAGGGGCGGAGGCGGTTAATGTTTTGTCGATGGAAGGTTGTTGACGGTTTGATGTTACTGATGTGAATGTGGAATGACAGAGAACCATCAAGGACAACACCCAGACTCTTGACCTGGGGGACTGGGGGTAAGCAGAGGAGTTATCAGTGGTGAGGTTGAAACTGTTAGCTTTTGAGAGAGTGAATTTGGAGCCTATGAGGAGAACCTCAGTATTGTCAGAGTTGAGTTTCAGAAAGTTAATGGAGAACCATGAAAGAAGGAAATGAAAGGTCATTGCCTCTCATAAAGGGTTCATAAAAAATTTGAGTGACGCGGCCTCAAACACTAAGGTCTACTAATAGCTTCACCCCCAATGGGCCTCCAGTTGGATGGCCAATCAAAGTGAAGGGAGTTTGTAGGGTGGGGACAGAGAGCAGCCAAAGCAAAGCAGACAGAAGCTGAAACAAGGGTTTACTAAAACACCAGGGAGAGAAAAATAGAGGGACAGAATAAAGACTAAAAAGAAACACAATAGTAATTCTTTATCAAAATTTTCCCTTCTGCATTGGCAGCAATCTCCACTCTTTGCTTGCATTCATGACCAAAAAGAAAAGATGAACCTGACTGATAATGAAAAATATGTTTTAAGACACCCTTTGTCCATACTTCATAAAATAAGATGGATTTTTTTGTGGTGTTTTCATTTTATTTAGCCTCTATTCTACAAATAATAATCCAATTAATATTTAAAAAAAAATTCCAACTGAGTTCTGGCCAAGACAGCAGCACACAGTGTTACAGTTAGTCAACATTCAATGACAAACAAGACCATTACTTGCTGAGTCAGTTTATCAATCATCAAAACTCATACATACAGTTAACTCATTGATCATTCTAATGCATTGCAGCTTTTTGTTCCCATGTGTTTTGGAAGCTACAGACAGAATGTTTTTCATTTTTTCCACTCACAACATTTCTTTCATCATTTTCACTGCTTCCATCAATCACCCGATCTAAAATCCTTTCCCTACACCTCGTCATCTGCCGCTTTCTCTGCAGGCATAGCAGAGACCTGCAGGCTCTCATCTCACCCCCATACCTCTATTCATTTGATGACACGCTGCATGTGACCCTCTGTGACCTGCATACACAATCCTTAAACCATCCTAGCTGTGTTTTCTGCATCTTTTCAGCCTGAAGCTGGGCTCTGGTATTTTAAATCTCTACAAACAACAAAAATACAGACAGTATGAGGATATTTTTCCAGTTTTAAATCCCCCACAGTTCCCTGCACTCTGTGAGCACACTTATCAGCACCTTTGTTCCTGAATTCAGCAGTCTGAGAAAGATTGGCCCATCAATACACTATCAGAGGAAGTAAGCCAGATAAGAGTTCTGCAGCTATCTGTCAGCTGTGAATAAGCTGTCTGGGGTCTCCACAGAAGGGGTCAACACACAGTCACCAACACATAGCTTTATAGTGTTCCTGCACACTCAGACACAGCATAAATTAACTGTCCTGAGTCTCGATGTGTGTAATACAGCACATGAAAACACACACGCACACACGCACAGTGTCATCATTTAGAGGGGAGGAGATAGAGGCACATCCAGTGTATCTCAGCTCCACAATCATGTTGCTCAAGCGCTTCATTGTGGGCTGAGGAAAAGTTTTCTTCAACAAAGAGACAGACAGAATGACCCCACGCACAGTAGCACACTGACAATAATCCACTTACTGAGAGCTCTTGTTATCATTATTTTAGGCTTTACACTGACCATCTGATAGCTCTGTGGTAGCTTTGCTACAGAGGCTTTTTCCAAGTCCTCAGGAAGATGTCTTTGAAACCCTCAGCCTCATTCTGAAACACTTAGTTTCAGCTTCTGTACTCACATCGCTGAATTCTCCAGTGACTCGCTGACGAGGACATCCAGAGCAGCCTGCAGTCTTGTGCGTAGATTAGTCCTTCACACATGTACTCTACAGTGTACAGAGTGGTGTTTAATGCGATATACAGTCATGGACGAAAGTATTGGAACCCCTGGAATTTTTCCAGAAAATACACCAGTCGTCCCAGAACAGAACTGCCACTTGATTGTGTTTATTTCCTTGATGTGCATTGGAAAGACAAAAAAAGAAGAAAAAAGCCAAAATGGACACAATTTTACGCAAAACACAAAAGTTGGGCCGGACAAAATTGTTGCACCCTTATAGAATTGTAAGTAAATCATTTAATTTCAAGCAGGTGATGCTTCTTTAAACTCAGCTGTGGCAAGTAACAGGTGCTGGTAATATAGAAACCACACATGTTGCCAGTTGGAAAGTATAAAAGTTGACTTAACCTTTGTGTTGTGAGCCTTCGTGTGTCACACCAAGAATGAAGAAGAGAAAGAAGAGCTGAGGAGTGTCTGAGGACTTAAAACGCAAAATCATTGAAAAATATTAACTTCAGAACTCTGCAGCGCTTTGTCTCCAACCATTTCTTGGTGCTGTTTGAGGTATTTTTTTAGTCACTGTCCCGCTGGAACACCCATGACCTCCTACACAGACCCAGCTTTCTGACACTAGGCCCTACATTGCTGCCCAAAATATTTTGATAATCTCCAGATTTCATGACTCCTTGCGCACTGGCAAGGCACCCAGTGCCAAAGGCAGCAAAATAACCCCAAAACATCACTGTACCTCCACCATGTTTGATTATTGGCACTGTGTTCTTTTCTTTGTAGAGCTCATTCTGTTTCTGTAAACAGTAGAATGACATTCTTTTCCAAAAAGCTCTACCTTATCTGTCCACAAAATGTTCTTCCAGAAGGACTGAGGCTTACTCAGGTACATTTTTGAAAACTCCAGTTTAGCTTTTTGATGTCTCTTAGTCAGCAGTGGGGTTCTTCTTGGTCTCCTGCCACAGCGCTTCTTCTCATTCAGATGACAACGTATGGTCAAGGCTGAAACTGGTGCAGCCTGGGTCAGCAGGACAGCTTGAACTTGTGTGGAAGTTGTCTGAGGATGTTTATCCATAATTACAACTATCCTGTGTTGAATTCTTTTGTCAATTTTCCTCTTCCGTCCCTGTCCAGGGAGATTAGCCACAGTTTTATGGGTAATAAACTTCATGATTATATTACACACAGTGGACAAAGGAACTTTAAAGATCTCTGGAGATGATCTTTTATCCTTGAGATTATTCATATTTTTCAACAATTTTGCATCTTAAGGCCTCAGACACTCCTCGGTTCTTCTTTCTCTTCTCCATGCTTGGTGTGACACACAAAGGCACACAACACAAAGGTTGAGTCAACTTTTATACATTCTAACTGGTGTCAAGTGTACTGTAAAACACCAAATAATAGCTGGGGTGTTTATTTGCTTGAATCGCTGCGCAGACCAGGCGGCTATCTGGGACAGGCGTTTAATTCTTTTCTCACAAAAATCTTGCTCAGCGAAAAAAGGAAAAATGTGGTAAATTCAGTCAAATTATTTATTAACACCAGTATGATTATCGCCTTTGCTTTTTGCACGCGCCCATGTGTGTGTAATCTCATCGTCATTACCAGCACTAGCAGCAAACTTTTCGCCTGTGCTGTCACTCACAGTGGCATAAATTTCTTTGGCTTTTGTTTTGATCATTTTTCGGGACACTTTCACATGACGCGCCTGCTTACTGATTATCCATTCCCCCATGTTTAACTCCAGCTCTTCACTCGTTTTCTTCCTACCTCCACCACGCAGCCTTGCTCTTTTGCTGTCCTCCTCACCGAGGAGATCGAGGAGGGGTGCCAATACTTTCATCCATGACTATGGTTTGTTTCAGCTGTTTAAGAGTCCTAATACATGCTGAAGCGAGAAGACAGCCGGTATGAGTTGATGAATGAGAGAGCGTAATAATAACGTTCAAATTTAGTTGCAAGCAACACTAATCTCAATTATGAATATCAACAAACAGGGCTAAAGAATTTGGTAAAACTTTATAATATAGTTAATTATTAAAACTTTTTTGGGGGAGTTGAATTCATCTATTCAATTAAGATTTCCAAGGTAATAATTATACGAGGCAGCCATGGACCCAACTTAATATTACTCAAGATCTTCAAATATGCAAGGGATGGGCTTTGCTGCCTGAGGCGAAGCACTGACAAAAAAAAAAAAAAAAAAAGAGACAAGTTATCTGACACCACACTCATTGCAACATTGATTGGCAGCACACAGCATCTGACCAATCAGCTGTCAGTTGGGCCAACAGGCAGCTGGATATACTGCAGGTGGGGAGAAGTTGTCTCCAAATGGCAATATGAATTGTGACCAAGCAAGAGAAAGAAAAAGTCAAAACAAGAGAAGGCTTGTATTTCATTTAAAGATGTGTATGTTGTTAAATGGAAAAGCGAAACTTTGTAGCATAAACAGCCCAGCTGCTAGCCTGATGATCCTGAGACAGAAGACATGAAGATAATATTGTCTATGTCTATGTCTAGATGTGGACTGGGGATTAAATTTTCGTTGTGGAGCTTGTGGGGTCTCAAAATAAAATTCAGCCAAGGGTGGTCCTGTCCGTCACCATGAAATTTGGTGGGTATATTTCAAAGAAATTGGGAGAATCAGTGACTTACCAATTGTGACTTGCTTGCTATTATTCACCCAACTGTAAAAAAAAAAATAGGAGTAACTTCAAAGGAAAAACAATATAAAAAGACAGTATAACTATTACCTAACAAAAATGAAATTTGCAGACCTGTGGAGTAGAGTGGTACCTTGTGCCCCTCTGTCTGCTCTCCTAACACCGAAATAAAGACTCAAATATTAAGGACTTTCTTAATCAAGGAGGGAAAACCGATGAAAATCAGATCAGGAAACTATGAATATGTTCTGTTCCACTTTCTCTCAGCAAGGTCCCCAGACAAATGCCTAGTTCAAAGGTCATGTTCATGAATTATTCTGGACCCATGCCCAGATGTTGAGAACATCTTTTATTTTAGCAGGACATTTTTAAGCATAGTCATCAACACATTCCATCTGTGCTCTGTTTAAACACAGCATCTAGGGACTGTGAAGGTTAAGACAGGATGGGCAGGGTGAGCACCTTTCCTCCAGAGCCACTGATCGGAAGGAAGGGCTCAGGTCAGACGTGAAACTAAGGCAGGGAAAGACTGATTAAAGATAGTCAGGCGGGATGTCAAATGTTGGAGAGAGAAAGACAGAGACAGAGACAGAGGAGCATAAAGAAAGAGACAGAACCGGAGAGGGAGAACTGAGGAGGCTTATCTTGGCTGTGACCCGAAACAGCTGTTTCTCTGTGGTGCGTTGAAGATGAATCCTCACTCATTTCCCTCCCATCCTGCCACACTGTTTATGCTGCCAGTTTTATGTCCTTAGAGGGACAGGGACCTCCTCCTTTACCTCAGAGAGAGAGAAAATCCACTCCACTAGATCAATCACTCCAGATGGGCCTAAGTTCAGTCAAAGTATGCTATCCTGTAGGAATGTCCCTGCTTTTCTTGTGCACAAACCACACAGGGAGTCCTTTCTCAGCTCATGTAACCTCACCATACTGACTCTGCTGCTGTTAGGATGCTGTTCAGAGTCTGAAGTCTTTCCCAAATCCTGAATGGGGGGGGCGGGGGTTGATCTATCATCATAAAATACAAACTCCAGCTCGCCACCAGAGACAGGAGAGGTGAGACCTTTGAATTTTAAATAACACTTCATTAGTTCAGGTTTACAATCACATAAAACAATAAAAATGAAAATTGCCCCCCATCCCACCTTAAAATAATAAACAAATTAACAAAACTAAATTGAATGGATAAAAAAAGTTTGTTGTAGCATGCTCGATACAAGCGCTTCCAGGAGGCTAGTGGGAACATTGTTCCAAGTGGAATAGCGAGAAAACATTTAGGGAGGGTATCTTTTAAAGTATGTAAAAGTACTATAGGAGATGGAGCCTTTAGTTTTAGGCTCCTCCTCTTTGAATGAGGAGTGGCACCCTCTTTTTTAGGAATAGACTTCAAACTTTCCTTTGTACATGTACATATTATTGGGAAGTGTTTTGGTAGATAGTGTTGGGATTTGGTGCTTTGTGAACAAAGAGTGAATGAATACAAATGGATGATATTGGTTAATAAAGTTGGCTGTATGCCTGTAGTACAAACTCTACATCAAAGTTTAGTTTGACAGAAGGGCCACACTGATCGATATTTTCCACATAATCACATATTTCAAGAAAGGACGGACTGCCAGCTTTTCACCTACTCATTAAAAGTTAACTCACTAACATTATCCAAGAACTATCTTGAAATCCTTTTTTGCTCCTGGGTAAAGAAAGAAATGACTTTGATTTTCTCTCAAATGAAAGCAATATGCATAACTGCAAAGTGAATTAGCACATTGATATGCAAGTCAAGTTTGAGTTTGAGAAAGTTTTGGTAATAAAACATTGGTCCATTAAAAGTTCCTCCTCTCCATCCAGCTCTGTAATTCAGCCTGATGGAGTTGAAAAGTTTCTCTCTCGACCTTGGTCTCCTTTCAGATTCAATCTGAGGCTCAGTGATTTGTGTGTAGGTGTTTACTTTATGTGCATGTGTGTGTGTTTTGTGTTTGCGTTTGTGGTTGTCTGTGTGCACTCATATGTATGCATATGTATAATTATGTCCGTGTACGTGTGTGTGTGTGTGTGTGTGTGACTTGAATGCAATAATTCTCAGACGTCTTATGATTAATTTATGTCTTACCTGCCTTTTTACTGAATTACTCGGCAGCCCGTGGGGGTTTGTGCTGCACGCAATGCTGCAAATAACAGCTCAAATGAAAAAATGCAAATGATCAGGCTGTATCCAGCCTCCAATCCATAGGGACCCCTAACACACACACACACACACACACACACACACACACCAAAATCCATGCATACAACCAACTAACTCCATTCCTCCACTTCCCCTCTCTTCTTTCTTTTTCTCTCTCTCTCTTGCTGCTGGTTCAGGAAGCCGGATGAATATCAGCAGGGGTCAGAGAAATGCTTGCAGTGGCATAATAAACAGTAGCCTTCACTCAAATTATGAGTGCTGTGCGCATTCACACACTCTCTCTTTCGCTCTCTGTCTCTCTCTTGCACACACACACATACACACACACAAATAAACGCACACACGCACGCACGCACACACACACACACACACACACACACACGCACACACAAAGGAATCCAATCAATCAGCAAAGTTGCCTTATCTCCTGAATATGAAAATGGAACTTCAGAAATTAGCTCATTTATTTCGGACAATTAGGGTTATTGAAGTGTGACAGTGAAAATTTAGTGTTCACTGAGGCATATGCTCGGCAACAATAGCAGGGAGCCAATTGAGTGCGAGAAGCATTTAAAGCTGCAGTATTTACTTATCAATGTAACCGGCGCTGAGTGTTGATCTCATTAAAACCGCTTCCTCTGTGTTCCTTTTTTTAGCTAGGACACCACAGAAAGAGATTGAGAGAAAGGAACAGACAGAGCCACTCATCCCTGTCACATGTAATATTACAGCCTGATCAGAAGTCGCAAGTGGGAAAAGAAAGAGCGGTTTTAGAGCTCGGCCTCACCTGTGACAGATAGACCTGAAGAGTTGGCTGCTGGCTTTTGTTACTCACATCTTGTATCTCAAACCTTTGATACTTCTCCCTGAAAACTGTAAGTTCAGACAGTCCAGCTCATCATCAATGCTATGCAAACATCTAATTAAAATAAAATTAAAAATAATAATAATAATAATAATAACGCAGAAAGAGAACTGACAGCAGTGACTTTTTTCTCTTTTCTTTTTCCACAAGTTAAACCTTGGCTTGAATCACTCACTTTTGCTTTATTTATATATGATTATTAAAAATATAAATGAATATTGTGTTAGAGATAAAATTAAATGAAAAATATTTTTAAAAAATAGATAAAAGACAGTGATATATATCTCTGGAAGATAGGAATGTGAATCTGATAAGACACTGTTGATGTGCCTCACTTTAGTTTATATTTATATTTGTGGCCAATTGTGGCCAGAGGTCCATGTTCATCTGGCTCCCAGCTTTCATCCGTCAATGTATGACTTATCAGAGTCCAGCCTCTTTATTGTCCCGTGACTGGAAATTAGTGCTGCAGCAGGAAAACGCAAAAGACAATGTATACGATAAATATCAGCAGTGAGAATGAGAGCCAAGTATAAGTCTTAAGTTAGACAAAATGAAGACAACACAATATATTAACCACCATACACATACACATACCAAATGCAGAGCTCAACCCAAAAGTTAATTCATGTCATTGCATTGTGTTGCTGAAATGTTTCATGATCTAAACCACATGCACCTTTTCTACCCAAGGTCTTCTCACTAAACTTCATCTGGGTTGTGCATAGGCTGCTATGAAACTAAAGATGATGTCTCAAAATGCATGGATCTATGGGGCTGAGAAAATGTGAGCGTTAGAAAAATCACATCAGAGGACACAAGACCAGATAAATGTTACGAAATGGAGCAGGAAATAATTACAATTAAGTTAACACAGAGCATTCAGTACTTTATATCAGTATGTCATACATGTCAGTGTGGGCTGCCAGACCCCCTGCTCATTTTCAATAAATCCAATGTGGCCCCTGCTCATTTTCTCTAACTGTACTTTGCCTCTCTTTGCATTTCCTATCCGTAACTTAGTATCTCTGGCTGCTGCCTGTCTTGGTCAGGTGTCCCATGAAGCAAAGGTTTCTATTCTAATTGGGACCAACCATATTAAATAAAGGGTAAAGAAAATAAAATGAAATAGAATAAAATAAAATAAAAAAAAATACATCAGACTACATCATTGCACCCATGTAGGGTGCATATATTTGCTATGTGTAATGCAAAGAAGCCTTCTTGTATGCAGACCTCACCTCCTCATGCAGGGCACCTATCCATGTAAAGTGTTAAAACAAGATTGATTCACGTTTCACTTTATCTCTTATAAAAAAAGTAATGATGATGTATTACTGTGTTCATTGTGAACAGAGCTGATTCATCCCTAAGCTGAGCTAAAAACAGGTATTCATTTTCTTTAAGACTTGCTGCAAAAGCCACACAGAGACAAATGGTAAGTGTAGGGGTTCAAACCGTGGACAATAATAAACCTGAGAGGCGGCAGCTGCCAACGTCTCATCGGTGAAACAAAGCGTCACACACAGCTAATAACTCCACCTTATCAATATGTAGAAGTCCCTGGTACTTTAACACACCAAAGAAGTCCAAGATGATTTTTTAAATAAACTGTCTTTTGCTGCATTTCCTTATGAAAGGCTGCATAATTTATCATAATCTAGAGTGGCAGTTGATTTTAATCAGGCTGTTTTTGAAGAAACAGGGGGTGGTGATTCTCTTGGTAGAACTCTTTTATCTTCAGGGAGACAAAAAGGAAACAATGACAGGGGCCATCTATAAACTGATAAATATTTCACATGCTGTTTTAATAAGTAATACTCTCTATGTAAAAACAGTGTTTGTTATGGCCTCCCAGTTGTCATTACAAATTCAGAAGCCAGTGTGCTTTTTTGTGTGCCATCAGCATCTCTTCAATATTAACACCTCTGTAGACTGATTTCTGATTGCCTGGCTAAATGTGTGTATCCCTGCTTCTAAATTATTTTTGCCAGCATTATTATTTATGGCTTTTTTGATTGCAGTTGATTTACATCCCTGTCTTTGAGCACAGCAGACGTGTCAGCGTCTCAGAATGACCACATCCCTCCTGCCTCAATGTTTCAGTTACTTCAGACACACTGATAGAGAACTCTTTAAATCTGAAAACAAATTTTGGACACCCTGATACAAATGACTGCAGTTATGACACATCATTACTAATCGAACTAATGATCAGCTCATCAAATCCCTCTCCTTGCTGCACCAGTGCCTGCTCCAGAGCACAAACTGGATCACAATTAGACCCACTGGCCCTTATTTATCAAACATTCGTACGACCAAAAATGGTTGTACGCTCATATCTATGCACTGATCGGTATTTATCAATCTGTACATGAGCAGAGGGTACGCTCAAATCCCATGCCAGGTCTGAGTTTGTGTACGCAAATTTCATGTCAGAGGAGAGTGCAGTGCAGCAAATAAAATCAGTCTGTGACAGAGAATTATTGCATCGTATGAGTGCAGAGCATTTGTAAAGGACAGACAGAGGTTCACAAGTTAATTTTTGGGGAGTTAAATTAGACATGGCATTATAAATGTATCTGAAATGTCTGTTGTCTTTTGTCAATATCTGTAAAATACACTGCCTGGCCAAAAAAAAAGTTGCCACCTGGATTTAACTACGCAAATAGGTAAAAGCCTCCTATCTGATAATTACTGCATGGGCGATTATCTTTCAGCTGGCAACAAGTTATTTAATCCCAACTGGTGCAATGAGTTGCTTCTCATTTCCTAAACAACCATATCGAGAGACACATCCCGTGGTCGTGGAAAAGATGTTAGTCTGTTTGAGAAGGGTCAAATCATTGGCATCAAGCAGAGAAAACATCTAAGGAGATTGATGCAGAAACTACTAAAATTGGGTTAAGAACTGTCAAACGCATTATTAAAAACTGGAAGGATAGTGGGGACCCATCGTCTTCCAGGAAGAAATGTGGCTGGAAAAAAATCCTGAATGATGTTGATCGGCGATCACTTAAACATATGGTGAGATCAAATAGAAGAAAAACAACAGTAGAACTCAGGGCTATGTTTAATAGTGAAAGTAAGAGCATTTCCACACACATAATTCGAAGGGAACTCAAGGGATTGAGACTGAACAGCTGTGTAGCTTTAAGAAAACCACTAATCAGTGAGGCTAACTGGGAAAAAAGGCTTCAGTTTGCTAGGGAGCATAAAGATTGGACTCTGGAGCAATGGAAGAAGGTCATGTGGTTTGATGAGTCCAGATTTACCCTGTTCCAGAGTGATGGGCGCATCAGGGTAAGAAGAGAGGCAGGTGAAGTGATGCACCCATCATGCCTAGTGCCTTCTGTACAAGCCTGTGGGGGCAGTGTTATGATCTGGGGTTGCTGCAGTTGCTCAGGTTCAGCAACAGTATGTGCTCAAAGAATGAGGTCAGCTGACTACCTGAATATACTGAATGAGCAGGTTATTCCATCAATGGATTTTTTCTTCCCTGATGGCACGGGCATATTCCAAGATGACAATGCCAGGATTCATCGGGCTCAAATTGTGAAAGAGTGGTTCAGGGAGCATGAGACATCATTTTCACACATGGATTGGCCCCCACAGAGTCCAGACCTTAACTCCATTGAAAATCTTTGGGATGTTCTGGAGAAGGCTTAGTGCAGTGGTCAGACTCTCCCATCATCAATAACAAGAAACAAAAACAAGATCTTGGTGAAAAATTAATGCAACACTGGATGGAAATAAATCTTGTGACATTGCAGAAGCTTATGGAAACAATGCCACAGCGAATGCGTGCCGTAATCAAAGCTAAAGGCGGTCCAACAAAATATTAGAGTGTATGACCTTTTTTTTTGGTGGTGACTTTATTTTTGGCCAGGCAGCGTACATCACATGAAAAAGCAGCGTGAGCTGTCAGCTGATTTCTTCGTGTAACAAATGCATGTGTCCTATGACGATTTACTGTAAAAATTAGACTGTTAACAGTGATTAAAAAGACTTCTGTGCTCATTTATTGTGCAAAGAACTTCACAAAAATAAATAATGCTATGGGGATATCCAAATAGGAAGTTCGTAGAATGGCGTCAAAGTTGGAATTTTTGCGCTAGCGGGGTACTTTGTGAATGAACTAGTCCTGGGTTTTCTGTCAATTAGCCTGATATCAGGCCTGTGCATACAATAAATATTTAGGATTATAAGTTATCAAAGCCCTAACTCCATGGGCATTAACGTCAGGGTCACCCGAAGTTGACAATTTTCCGAAAACACAAAATCCTCAATAACTTCCTTGTTAATGTCTGATCCTGACCAAAACACACACATTTGTTCAGTGTTGCAGTTTGGGTGCAAACATATGGCTTTAATTGACGCAAAATAAGGTGCCCCCTACCGGCAACGGGAAATCATATGTGTTACTGCCTGTTAGCTGACTCTTCTCCCTTTCAAGTTATTTTTTTTCCCCATTTTTCTCTAAAACCTCTAAAATACCTTGAAAACGCATCACTCAAAAGGCCAATTCCCTAATTTGATAGGTGTTTTTCTGTTTTTCTGGCAGACCGTCAAAGTTTGATATGGCACCATTAACCAAGGAGGCTTACTGAGTCCTTCTTAAAAAGTCTAATTTGCTTCAAATTTCATATGAACATTCAACAACAACCCCTTAAAACAGCTATAAAATTATAAACATAATCTTTATTCATCATTATTTCTTGTTAATTTTTCCCCCCAATTGCCCTCTTATATCATTGGTTTGATGGATAAACTGTTGCCCTGCTACGACAAGATCATGTTATTGGTCTTTTTTTCTAAACACCTCTCATTGCGATGGCTCGATTGAAAGCCTGCTCTGGCACATTTCATCTGTCCACCTGTAAGTGAGATGCATTGGAAGCAAACATCCCTTACCATGCGCAAACTGCAACAAACACTAACAATTGCTACATGTCACGACTGAGTAATGAAGCAACAGAAGCAGGCCATGACTGAAAGACCACAGAACACAATGGACCCCCACGGCTGCAAAGTTCGAATAGGGTGAGGGCCCGCTTACCACTGCTAGCTGCTTTAATTGTTTCTGTTTCTTTGTGTGTTTTTGTCATTCTGCTTTGCTCAATTTAATATATTTGCATGTCCTTCAAATCACTTTGTTAACCCCAAAATCTGCTTTACAGATAAACTCTTCATTGTTATTGTTCACTGTGTCCAACCAAAATTTAGAAGAAAAGTTTGCAAGTTGCGTGAGTTTGTGGCCTAATGGCCAGATCTATAAACACACTTACTGTTCAACTGCACTGCAGGCTTCAACAATAGGATCCACTTAGCATGTAAATATGGCCTTTTAATAAATACCAATTGTGGTTTTTATTTAACAGATAGCTAAATATCTGAAATCTGATGTTTTAATGTCACAACGCTGGGTCTTACAGAGTTTTAAAATCCTTCATTGCAAGCACAGAGGTTTCACACAAAAAAGGAAAAAAATGGCTTAAATGTTTGAAATGAGATGCAGGTCACTCAGACCATAAAATATGCAATGTGACTATTTTCCCAATGCACACTAGTTTTGCACAGAGAAAATGAACCAAACAAAACTTTCAGGGAGTCGAAGCTGCCTTGACTCACACAGATGTTGGTCCCTCTCCAGCCCTGCTGCTCCTCACAGAGCATCAGTCCAGACAGATACATGATGCATGGAGAGCAGTTAAGCACCCTCCACTGCAGTAAGGAGCTCTCCTTAGCTTGTCACAAAAGGAGAGGACTCTGTCCTCAACCACTCTGCTTTAACACACTCTCACAAACACACACATACGCTCACAAATACACACACACACAAGCAAATACTCATTCACACACGCATGCACGCCACACACAGGCACACAGTCTTACCAGAATGAACAAGTGAGTAAGGCTGGCAGCCAAAACAGACTTGGCACAGGGCCTAATGATGCCCGGCATGCGTCTGCTCTCAACAACGGCAGGGTAACACCTGCCAACTTTTACTAAGGTGTAAATGTCTCTATTAGCGAACGGCTGGTCTCCCGAGTACTGCGCTTGGATCAGAGACGGGACTTGGGGGGGCTCTGGTTGCTGTTCAGAACCTGGTAATCGTTGGGTCCAGAGGGCTTGTTGAGCATGCTGTGCTTTTTTTCTGTTCTCTTTTGCAATCTTTCATATTATGAAGGTGGCATGAAAGAGCAGGTGAAATTGTGAAAACAGAGCTGTAGACCAGATGGAAACTAGAAAATTTGCATTTTCAGAAAGAAAATGCGTTGAAATGCTGACGCTGTGTGAGCGAAATGAGAAAATGCTAAATGAAAAATTTGCTCAGAGTACTGCATCACAGCTGAAGATGAGAAGTCTGTAAAACACAAACTGTTTAATGCATTAAAACAATCACAAAATATTGCTCATGACAAAAGAAAAAAAAACTGAAAGTTCGGGGAAGGTAAGCAGTAAATGTTTTAAAGCAGGTGAAAGAGGAGAAAGTATGAAATGCAGAATAATTTGTTAAAAGTAGTGTGTCACTTCTGATAATGAAGATGCTAAAGAATTAAAATTGTTACATGCAGTGAAATACAGCAAATTAAAAAGTACATACTGTGAATGATAAATTGCTTAAACCAATGATAAAAAGCTAAGCGCGATTTGTTCACGTCATTCAGTACGTTCAGTTCGTTCAGTTCATTCAGTACATTCAGTACGCTCAGTACGAATCACTGACACGGAGCTCCAGCTATTCTACATAGAAGATAGCAGAAAAATGAAAACAGTAAAAAAAATTGTGGGGAGATATGCGCACATTTTGGTGCAAGGATGAAGTCTGTGGGTGCAGGGATGCGGAAGCTGTTGAGTGTCAAAGTTGAACAACTCTGTGCAAAACCTCGATTTTTTTCCAATACACACTAATGTATTTTTTTGGGCATAAAAGTGTTTTTTTTTTGCAAAAAGTATAAATGGAATACCTTCGAAAAACACAAGCACACTTCTCCTGAACATGCTGCACAGCATACATTTTTTTGGTGCAAATCTGTGCAAAATTGTGGGCTGTGAAACCCAGCGCAAGAATACCTCTTTCCTGTAACCTATACCTCTTCCACCTATAATAATAAAGTAGAATATCAACATGTTGAAATGCTGTGTCAGCACCCAGATGCATGAAAGTTTTGAAGGATAGCCACCTTTCCAGGACCTACAAAAAAGGTGTGAATATGATGTGAATGATGTTTTTAACCCTTTAGGGCCTGAGCCTGCCTGGACTATTTTGCTTATCTTGGCCATAAAATGGTCAAAAAATGTTCTGTGCGTTAGTGCTTAGGCCCATTTTTTCTGGAATACTTTGAACTTTTAATCACTGGTGTTACTTCCAATTTACTGCATGCCATGTGAGAGAACAAAAAACCTGTAAACTGAAGAAAAACACAAACAGAGGATTGGATGTTAGAGGTTTAGTGAAAAAAAAAAACACTTCAAACAAACAGATCGAAAAAATTCAACAGGAGAAGTTGAAATTTTGAACATCAACAAACATATGTGCAACAACATTTATGAGATTTTTTCTAATTTTTGGTAAAAAAAAAAAAAAAAACGGTATTTGACAGCATAACCAGATCACCCAGCATCTCACAGCTGGTCTCTCTCTTTGCATAAAAGCCACGGATGGATGTTTTCTCCTCGTCATGACAGAAAAAATTCATCAAGATATTCAGCTACTCATGCCTATTGTACAGTACAAACGGGGCATGGTACAGTATTTATTAAATTTAGCAACAATACAAGCCTCAAATAAAGCTCACACAGCACAAAGAAGACTGAAAACACATTTCTGAGACCGCAGAAAGAATTCATGTGCTATTTTACGCACAACGCTTCATACACACATTCTCTCAATTGGTCTCAACAGAAGACTTGGAAATGCACTTCCAGTATCAGGTAACTATTCATTAAAAAGAAAAAAAACACTTATTACAATAAAGGCTGCGTGTAAAACAAAAGCTCAGCAGCTGGTAAATCATCCCTGTCTGCAGATAAAACTGTGAAGGGATCAGAAAATTGATTGTAAAGGAAATTGAGTCCCAGGATATTGAGAAAGCCGTGATTGTTGCTGTGCATTGTGTCCAGGTCAAAACCAAGAGACCTGCTGGGCCTATCAGGAAGCAGCTCTCTCCTTGGTAAATACACACTGGCACAGGAGGAATATTTCCTTATTAGACATTCAGAATCCCTCCAGGAAGAATATTGGCCGCGATAAATCATTTAGTGTGGCTGGCCGCCTTCACTAATACCATCGACTCAGCAAAGCAAAGCAAAGTGTTATACAGCCATCAATTATTAACACATGCTAACATTATTAGCATTTCCTCCTGAGCTACAAACAAGCACCCGACAGAAGTGGATGAAAGATGGAAGTGTGAAAGTAAGACAGACAGATAGAGACACACGAGCACACTGACAGATTTTTCTCTCCTATCCTGGTGCCTTATCTCAGGGTAGAGCTAAGAAAGAGCTGGATAGGATCTGACAGATGGATTATGAGGTGATTATTTATGGAGACTTTTTAATTAAAAGAAAAACTGCTTATTATGAATCCTCACTTCCCTCATTAATAGCTGGCAGAGGAAGAGACTGTGTTGTTGGAAGGTTGTTGGGGTCCACTAATGAGATAGTGGTTGGGGGAGGTGAAGAGGGATGGTGGAGTCAGAGATTTCACCTTGCTATAACATCATTTGGAGACAAAGACACTACCACAGTCTGTGGAGGTGTTTTAATATGGAAGAAAAACTCAACCATGAGTGACCCTAAACATTGTGTATGGAACACTTTTATGCGTCAGTCTTGGTTTAGTTGTGCTGAGCCCCATCTCCAGGAGCCTTGTGTTGCAGTATGCACTGAAAAAGCCATATGCTAATTGTCCAGATAGACGTTTGTGGCATATTAAGTTTTGGTGGTGAACACAGCCAAGCACTTTTGAGTCTGGTATTTTCCCAAGTAGTATGAGGAAACAAAACCCCAAGCATAAAGAGAATTGATCAAAAAAGTGATTCATGTGTTTGCCATCTTGGTGTAATCAGAAGAAACTATCCAAACCCTCCCCATTGTAAACTAGATTGTTGAATTTGGTGCACTATATAAGAGCAGTCGTTTTCCATCACAGCTGCAGCAGGAAAATACTGCAGATTGATGATGGAAACAAATAAAAGAAAACAGTAGTGATTAGACATTCGTGAACGATTGGTTCAAATGGACGAATCTTCTGGGTGAACGAACTGAACCGAATCACTTACTTGAAAAGATTCGTTCATTTATGAACCGCAGTTGCACTTCCCTCTCCTGTCTCTTGTCTCTGTCTCTCTTGACTGTTAGGGTCGCCCAAGCCCCCCACACCCATTTATGTCAATGATAGTAATGACTCAACAAACAGGACAGAGTCGGTCGGAAGTCCTGTGTCGCTCAAGCCCGCCCCAACATCTCCCTCTCGTGTCACCAAACTTGATGAAGTAGTGAATATTTCAGTTTCGCGAAAATATTTATATTTATATTATTTATGGCTGCTGTTGGTTCGCAAATGGCTTCTATATCCATAATTACTCAGCTGATTGTTTTAAAATTAATTCTGATGGTTTCAAATAACATTTATTTCATGAACTAATCACTGACAGACTGAGAAAGCGAGACACAGCTCTGAGCTGGAGCTCCGAATCAGTGATTCGTACTGACGTACTAAATGTACTGAACGTACTGAATGACGTGAACGAATCGCCAACTGAACTGGAGCTCCGTATCAGTGATTTGTACTGAATGAACTAAACGAGATGAACGAACTGAACAAACTGAATGAACTGAACGAGATGAACGAACTGAACGAACCGAATGAACTGAATGAACTGAACGAGATGAACAAACTGAACGAACTGAATGAACTGAACGAGATGAACGAACTGAACGAGATGAACAAACTGAACGTTCTGACCGTACTGATCGAACTGAACGAGATGAACGTACTGAACGAACTGAACGAAGTGAATGTACTGAATGACGTGAACGAATCGCGGAGTGAACTGAAGCTCTGTGTCCGTGATTTGTACTGAACGTACTGAAGGTACTGAAGGCACGTACATCCAGTACGTGAATGAATCGCGAACTGACAGAGAGAGAGAGAGACTCAGAACGGACTGGTGCCCTTGACTGGTCCTTAAAATGTATATAACGTATAAATATCAAACACTCTGTACACTTTTGATAATATTTTTATACTTTAAAGTTGATAATTGTAATGTTGTACTGTGTCTAATGTACAGAGATATAGTCTTTTTTATTAATATTGTATTGATATTTTATATTATGCACTGCATGCTCTTTTTGCACATCTGTTAAGCTTATTTGACTAGATGTTTAACTGTGTGTACATTTTTTTTATGTCACACCTGCTTTGGCAATGTAAACGTATTGTAGCATCCTGGCCATTCCCAAGGGATTGTGGGAATATTCTTTTACAACATGTGTTTGTTGTTAGTGGTTAGTGCTTCTGCATTTTATTGAGTAGTTTTTATTCTTTGGGTTATATTTGAGTATAAGTCGACCCAGTGGTGACTTGGGTTATGTTTCTGGAGGACAACCATGAGTAAAGTGAGTTTTGTCAGCAGTTAGGATCATAAGAAACAGGATGTTGACTGATGTGTCAGCTCATTTAAAATGGAATGGTAAGCATAGCTGTGGTGAAGTGCTGAATGATTTAGTGAATGAATCTGGTGGCTGAACTGATTCTACTGATTCGATTCACTAACAAGAACTGTTTCGCCCATCACTAGAAAACAATAATAATAATAATAATAATAATAATAAAGAACAGGATTGGTTTAGGAAAAAAACATTTGGGGCTTGAACTGCATTGCTCTACATGCATTAACACATGACAGCAGGCTGTTTAAATGTTACTGCTAATAAAGGTAAAACATAGTTAAAGTTATAGTCAAAGGATATGCAACCCCACCAAGATAGTTTTTTAAAATAATTGTCCCTCTATGATCTCTGAGGGTGACTCGTGTTTAAAAACAGTGGTGCTCTCACTAGCACCACTCGTGGTTTCACTTTCTTTGTAGATCGGTAACCTAAAGTTTCTCTCTCCTGCTCCATCCCCATCGCTGGTATCGTTGCACAGGATCTATTATGAAAACATCCATCTTTGTTTAGCCTGTTGAATTGTCATGTGGCAAACTCTCTGAACTCTTTTCCATGCATTGATTTGATGATGCGATCCTTTGGTTTTTTTCAGGCATTAACTTTGTGTTGAAGTTAATAAATGCCATCATGGGGTTTTCATGGGTTTTCACCAGTCAAAATCAAGCATTTTACACTCCTGGAAGATCAGTAAGAAAGCCCCGGGTAATAAGTAAACCTGCCACCTCAGCAACTCCCTCACATGTCCAGTTCAAACAGACAAAACACTAAAATCATAGGTTAGGAGATAGTGAGCCTCGGATAAGTGGGTAAAACCAAAAAATTCTTATCTACTTTTGTTTTATCATCATCATCATCATCATCTTCATCATCTCAGTGATCTGAATAATAGTGGTGAATGAACACAAACACTATCTGAGGCTCTCATGTGGACCGACATTATAAGAACATTTTCCCACTTAGAGGAATGACAAACTAGTGGAGCATGAAAGCATGCATTGCTGAGCACCAATCGTTGTTTCCTCCCATGGCCCCGCAGAGAACCTCCACATGGCACACATTAACCATGTCTGAGAGTGAGCTGCCTCAGTGATAAACCAGTAGCAGAGCAGGGTCTGGTCTGGAAACTACTCAACGCTGTGTGGATGGCCCAGGTCTTTTCCTGAACACAGCTGCTTCTAATAAAGGATAAAAGTCTGAATGTCAGGACTTGAATGAAGAAAGTCTCTCATACTGGTGTAACAAGCTGTAGAAAACACCAATATGCCCTGAGGGGGGTGGAGGTCAGGGCACACACACACACACACACACAGAGTTGAACCAGTGGTGAGCCCTGCTTCTGGAACTCTCATATTGTCTGGGTCCAACAATGCAGCAGCTGGCACAAACAGGCAGCTATTTAACAGCCACCAATTGATGCTGTGCCACCAGGTGCTACTGTGTGCCTTTCCCATCCTCATTTTATGCATCAGCAGAATTTCGTTTGCCTTTATTTTCATAGCTTGAATGCTGAAAACAAGTGGGGTGGGGGGGTTTGCTACCATAAATGCTGATATAAATACCTCTGGCTCTTGGAGGTAGCATAAAAAGTGTGGCATTTTACTTTACACAGCTAAGACAGACAGAAATACTGCTTTATTCTGTACACACACGGAAATCAAGTGAGTGTGTGTTGTGTGTATATGTATTGTAGTGATGGGCAAAGCAGTTCTTTTCAGTGAATCGAATCATTAGAATCAGTTCAATGAAGTGATTTGTTCAAAAGATTTGTTCACCGAATCGTTCAGTACTTCTCCACTGCTCTGCCTGCCATTCAAAATTTAATGAGCTGACACAATGTTAATCAATCAGTTTTCCTTGGGATAGTACATAGAACATAACAGTGACAAAACTCACTTTTCTCACGGTTGTCCTCCAGAAACATAACCCAAGTCACCACTGGGTCGGCTTATAGTCAAATATAAGCCAAAGAATGAAAACTACTCTATAAAATGCAGAACCAGCTAGAACTAACAACAAACACATGTTTTACAAGAATATTCCCACAATCCCTTGGGAATGGCCAGGATGCTACACCACTTTTACTTTGCCAAAGCAGGCGTGACATGAATAAAATGTAAACACAGTTAAACATCTAGTTAAATAAGCTTAACAGATGTGCAAAAAGAGCATGCAGTGCAAATTGTAAAACAGAAATAAAATATCAATAAAATAGACTATATCTCTGTACATAAGACACATTACAAAATCACAATTATCAACTTTAAAGTATAAAAATATTATCAAAAAGTGTAAAGAGTGCTTGATATTTATACGTTATATACATTTTCAGGACCAGTCAAGGGCTTCAGTCCGTTCTGAGTCTCTCTCTCTCTGTGAGTTCGCGATTCGTTCACGTACTAGATGTACGTGTCTTCAGTATGTTCAGTACGAATCACTGACACGGAGCTTCAGTTCAGTTCTTGACTCGTTCAGTACGTTCAATGTGTTCAGTACGTTCAGTACGAATCATTGACACGTAGCTCCAGTTCAGTTCGTGATTCGTCCATGTCATTCAGTACGTTCAGTGCGTTCAGTACGAATCACTGACACGTAGCTCCAGTTCAGTTCGTGATTCGTCCACGTCATTCAGTACGTTCAGTGCGTTCAGTGCGAATCACTGATTCGGAGCTCCAGCTCAGAGCTGTGTCTCTCTTTCTCAGTCCGTCAGTGATTCATTCATGAACTAAACGTTATTTGAAACCATCAGAATTAATTTTAAAACAGTCAGACTAGTAATTATAGAAGCCATTTGCGAACCAACAGCAGCCATAAAAAGCTGATAAATATTTTCGCGAAACCTGAATATTTACTTCTTCATCAAGGTTGGTGACACGAGAGGGAGATTTCTGACCGATTCTGTCCTGTTTGTTTAGTCATTGCTATCATTGGCATAAATGGGTGAGGGGGGGAGGGCTTGGGCGACTCGAACATTTAAGAGAGACAGAGACAATAAACAGGATAGGGAAGTGCAACTGCAGGTCATAGATGAGCAAATCTTTTCAAGTAAGTGATTCGGTTCAGTTCATTCACCCAGATGATTCGTTCATTTGAATGATTCGTTCATTTGAACGAATCGTTCACTGACGACACATCACTTGTATGTGCTCACAGTGGCAGACACCACTGGGTGTCCATCCATATGAGAGTATTTCCCGGTGCATCTCACTACCTGCCACAGTTGTGCATGCTAGAAATAACACACTTCCATGGGACCTTTTATATGGACACCATCTGTCTTTATCAGCAGAGGCTTGGGGAAAAGTAATGCTATGGTTCAGGTGCTTCAATCTCAATGCCCCACTAAGATGAACTTGCATCATTTGTCAAGGAGATGAGATAAAAATGTACAGAACCACTTTTTCTGAGACAAGTGGTGAAAGGAAGCCTGGAAACTGAGTGTGTTATTAGGGTTGAAGGTCATGTAATATATTTACATTATCTGGAGCTGGTATGACACATGAACATGGTTTTTCATAGTGTCCTGATACAAACAGATTGCTATGGCAGAAACACAGACAAAGAGATTCAACTGGGCAAACTCAGAGGGCCTGGGCTTCATTAATTGTAATGACTTCTCACTGCTCTGTGTATCCTCCTCATGGCTTTTCTTTCCATTAAGGGTACAGGTAACAGCACTGTAGCTACAACTGATGTGTCTGGATTTACCATATTTGCTGTTGACTGACTGTCTGTATGCCTTTTAAATGTTGCCTTTGTGGTGGCTCATGAATCAGTGTGTGGTCTGTCTCTGTTCTGTGTCTCCATTCACCTGTCTGTCCCATGAATGTGTCAATTACAATACCTGTCTGACAACTGTCAGGCCGCCTTCCAGCCTTTCAGGTTCTGTCTGAGCCCCTGTGCCGTCACTGTCAGGCATGCTGAGACAGACGCAGACTTGATGTGATGGCCACAACGTCTGATAGCCCTCAGATCTTTCACACTTTAACTGGCCTTGACTGAGGATGAGCCTCTAAACTGCTGGCTACAATAAAGGACACGTCCAAGAGAATGGGTTTGACCTGTGGGTCATCTCACAGATTAAGCCCGTTAGAGACAGGGTTGGTTACGACAGCCATTTCATACCTCAGTAATGTGTGAGCAGTCATACACACAGACACATGCACACAAAGCTGCTTATAATGCTGGGTCAGATCTTGTCATGCTCAGTTTGTGTGTGTAAAGCAGACAGTCTGATTGTTTGCACTGAAAATGTGTTCTCATTTGTGTGCATATGTTTGTGCACCTATATTGTGTCACAGTGAAAGCATACATCACACACACACACACACAGACCAGAGGAAAAGACACCCCTGGGTTTTCTTCTGACTTTAAGCCTCTCTAATCCTTCAAAAAGATTTGCAACAGTTTGACGTAATCCTTTTGCATTTCAGCCCTGCTTACTCCCAAATGCCTCCTCTGCTGTGGCTTTGCTAACAATGCTTCTATGATAGCTTGATGTAATTAGGATTCTAACAATAAGCTGGTACATTTTTAACTGGCCATGATAGAAATGTTCAGTTATTTTTTTCCTTCTGATTAGGATGCAGAATGGATAATATTGAGACAGTACAGCAATCTTGGTTTAGTATTAAAAAACATCACATGCAGTGCACATGCACATATCATGCATGCGGCTTGTAACAGCTGTTCTTGTCTATCTTTCTTTTGTCATTATTTTTTTTCTGTTTTCACAAAAAATGCTGTGCAGTTGGAAGGAGCTCTGGACTGGTTTTCATAGTAGAATCAAGGATTCTAACTTGCACTTCATTGCTGTTGATGCAATATCTACATCATGCTCAGCTGGTTACTCTGAAGCAGGCCGACTCATCAGCCAGAATACTTCTGTAGAGCTCTAGATATTTAAGATGCTCAGGGATGCAGAGGAGGCAAAAAGTGTAAAGGGGGATAAGCCAGGAGTCAGAAAGAGTTGGAAATGACATAGTTTGACTTACAGGGACATGGCTGCATCAGGATATTCCCGATAACACCATCTACAGTGTACAGAGGGTCTGTGCTGACTGGGACCACACTGGAAGGGGTACGGGAAAGGACCGGGAGCTCCCTCTTTTTGCCTGTAATACATGGTATAATTGTAGTGACGTTAGACTGAAAGACATGAATCTGCTGATCAGGCATTAAAACTGTTGGCTATGGGCTGGTTTACAGTGCTCTGCAGACCTGATAACATAGAATGTTTTGGTCATACATTTGGTCATAAAATTTTAAAGCATCAAAAAATTATGTTGGCATTCTATCAGATTCTCCATGGGGCTGGGTTGCTTTAGCACATTCATACAGAGCCCCTTAGGGGACATGGGTGGAAAAAAAATTTGGACAAACTTTTGCAAGATCTCGCAATACATTTGCGAGATCCCGCAATGACTAAGCGAGATCCACCCATAGACTGTATAAAACACTACAAAGAGTGACGTAATTTTGATTTACATGGATGAAATTTAAGATCAGGTGCAAGAACATGGCATTTTATTTCGAAATGACTAGATGCTCTGTTCGTTTTTCGTGTCTGTTTTCCTGTTGGCACGACTTGCTCTACAAAGATTGACTCCGTTTCAAAGCCATGTCTACGGCCAAGAACGTATGTAATATCTTGACATGTGAGGCCAGTAACAAAATAAAACCAATAAACTTCTCCCACGGGTGATGTGTATATACAGTTGTGCCTAAAAGTTTACACCCCCTCCAGCAGAATATTCAAATTTTTTGGCCTTTTCTCAGAAAATATGAATGGTGACAAAATCCTTTCTGTCACCCATGGTTAGAGGTTGGGTGAAGACATTTGGTATCAAACAACTTTGTTTACTCTTTTTAAATCATAATGACAACAGAAACTTCACAAATGACCCTGCTCATTTTTTTATACACACACACTGATTACAAGCAAATAGATCACAGGTGAGGATGGTTACCTTTAGGAGACATTCAAACACATTTGTGTTAACTTTTGTGCATTTATCAGGACAAAACCACATGAGTTGTGTAAACTTCTTAACAGTGTCATTTTTGAAGCTTCGGTTGTCATTATGATTTAAAAAGAGTAAACTAATTTTTATTTTCAACAAATGTCTTCACCCAACCACTAACCATGAGTGATAGAAAGGATTTTGTGTTATCATTCATGTTTTCTGAGAAAATGCCAAAAAATCAGAAATTCTGCTGGGGGGTGTAAACTTTTGGGCACAACTGTACCATGTTTATTCCTCCATCTTTGTGTCTGTTTTACTTCCGGTTCACTGACACTGCTAAAAATTAAATTAAAAAAATAGGAAAAAAACCTAGCAAGGTCTCGCAAAAGTATTGGGAGATCTTGCAAAGAACTTGCAAAAGTTCATCCAATTTTTTTTTTCACCCATGTCCCCTAAGGGGCTCCGTACATTCACCATACAGACCAGGGATCTCCAACTTTTTTGAGACTGAGGTCTATTTCTGGGGATCTGAGTTGTACAAGCACATATAAATTGTATTTATTGGAGTGTGGGCTTACATAATTCCTGTCCCCCCTGCTGTATAAGTCAGAGCACTGGTCAGGGCACCTCAGTCTTAAAGTCTGTACATGCCCCTGCTAAAGTGCCGTTGCACTGTTGCAGGTAGCCTGCGTTATGTTGCTCTGCTCATCGAGGGATGGGTTTATGCTAAATGAAAGGTTCAGCAATTTCAGCTTGTGGAATAGACAGTGTTACAGTAAAAGATGGGACCCTACTTCTCCCAGGTAGAAGTCAATCAACTTCTCAAGCACTTATTAGGTAGAGGAGTGTTCAGAAAGGACGGGCATATATTTATTCATGATCTAAAGCAATGAATGATTATTGTCTTTGAAGAGCAACACATTAATGATCTGCAAATGGGGGAAGAAAAAGAAGGGTCACAACTTTGTAAATGTTTCTGTAAAGCAAACTCTTTAAGGCCCTGCCGTGACAAAAACGTCTGTCAATTCAGCACCTTTTTTTTTCTTTTTCCTTTTTTTCCCCCCTGAATGCTCTACGCAGGCAGGACTTAAGGGAAAGTCATTGGTGTCGAGCAGTGTGATTGGCCCAAACCCAATGTCATTCGGCCTCTGATCTACTGCTTTAATGGGCCGTTCACTCCACATTGAACAAGTGTTAGTCAATCCCAAATAAGACGGTCGGCCCACCGAGCATTGTCTGGTATGCCAGATGGCCAGTCCGACCCTGCCCCTCGTCCACCAAAGCAAGTTCACAGACACCATCGTTGTCTGCAGCAACACAAAGAGGAGTGTGTTACATGAATTGCAACTTAAGTAAATGAATATCAAGCACATGTGACATTTGTGTCACAGAGTTCAAGAGCTGAAAGAAGCAAATAAGGAAAGAACATATCCATTTCCAAGCCACCGCTAACATGATGACACCCATAGAGTGTATACAGAATGGACAGCGTGGCTCTGCCTTTCACCATTGTACAATTTTGAAGCCAAGAAAGAAGACGTTACTGGAGCCAGATCTGGCCACCGTTGTGCAGCTAGAGTCTGCACAGTACAGCATTTCTGGTGGAGCAGAGAAAATAAAAAAATAAAAAAAATAGATAAATATATATATACATACACTACCAGTCAAAAGTTTTAGAGCATCCCAATTTTTCCAGTGTTTTTACTGAAAATTATGCCGTTGAATGTCTCATTGCACTCAGACGTCAAAGCATAGTACAAATAAGCATTTGGAGTAAAAAAAAGGCATTATGGAATCAATTCATGGACCAAAATGTATTTTAAACTGTTGACTCATCAAAGTAGCCACCTTTGGCAGATATAACAGCTGAACACACACGTGGCATTCTTTCTACAATAGAAATCAAATATTCTTCAGAAAGTTCTTCCCATGTCTGTTGCAGAAGTTCCCATAAATGTGTGGCACCTGTGGGTTGCTTTGCTTTCACTCTTCTGTCCATTTCATCCCAAACCAGCTCAATGGGGTTTAAGTCTGGAGACTGTGCTGGCCACTCCATGTTTTCAAGTTTACCAGCTTGTTCTTTTTTCGCAAGATAGTTCTGGCATAGCTTGGACTTATGTTTTGGGTCATTATCTTGCTGTAAGATGAACCCCTGACCAACTAGACACATACCAGAGGGTATTGCATGGTGCTGCAGGATGCTGTGGTAGCCGTTTTGGTTCAGGGTGCCTCTCACTCTGAACAAGCCACCAACCCTGGATCCAGCAAAACAAGCCCAGACCATCACACTTCCTCCTCCATGTTTGACAGTTGAAGCCACAAACTGTGGAAGCATCCTTTCACCTACTCTACGCCGTACAAAGATCCTGCCTGATGAACCCAAGATTTCAAATTTTGATTCATCAGTCCAAAATACCTTTTTCCAGTCTTCAGTAGTCTGGAAAAATTGGGGTGTTCTAAAACTTTTGACCGGTAGTGCGTATATATATATATATGTGTGTGTGTGTGTGTGTATATATATATGTGTGTATATATATATGTATATATATATATATATATATATATATATATATATATATCTTCTACTTTTGAAGGTGTGTCTCTTTTTGGCTCTTTCCCGTAGTTTCCTATATCCCCAATAAAAACAACTCACGAACGGCAGCTGTTAACCATCATAAAACGAAACTTATAACTTGGTTTTTGATGTCCAATAACTAATGAAAAACCAACATCTCAGTTAAAAAAAAACAACAACATGTGAACACAATGCAGCCAAACATCATCAAACATCAAACATCATCATACCACAGTGTAAGGATGTGAGAAACATTTGTAGGAGGTGTAGTAATTTTTTTTTAAGCTTTCCTGACTCCTATTCAGAATGCATGGGAAGACAGGGTTTGTGACCTGCAGCCAGACACCAGGGGTCGGGGCATCTAATGGAAGCTTCAGTTAGAGCTGGGTGTCACTATGCCCACTGATTATACAGTCTGTGGTGACACCATGGTGAGAATAGAGGATACAAGCTCAGCTGATGCTGATGATGTTAATGATGATGGTGATGATGGTTTTCACTGTTTTAAATCTTATTCACACTTCCAGTGGAGCCATAACACTGCCTCACAACATCACAAATAGTGCTCCTTTGGTTTTTTCACAAACATGGAAACTGTGTGTGTGTGTGTGTGTGTGTGTGTGTGTGTGTGTGTGTTTAGCAGACAGGAAGAAAGACCCCAGTTGCTCTCCAGTTTTGATTCATGTCACAGCTATCAATCAGCATTCATCTGTTAATACAGATCAACTGAGAGTAGAGAATGAACAATGTTGATGTTTGAAGAAGTCAGTCATGGCTCCTATCACACCATGTCTCTCCCTTTCATAAGGATCTGAACTAAATGTTTTCTTTTCTTCTTCTTTTAGGAATAGTGTAGAAAAACATAAAACATCGCTCAAGTATTACTGTCTCTCAATTACTTATCTATAAAATCTACCATAGAATCTATGATTCTTCATCCGTCTCACAATGCTCTAATGGCATGGGCCTTCTTTTCTTAAAGAGCTTGTGGTTACATATTATCCACCTAAATCACCACACTCTCAGTATGCAGGCCTGCTTGTTGTGCCTATGGTCACTAAAAGTAGTATAGGAGGTGGAGCCTTTAGTAATCCTTTTCTTTTTGAATTATTTACCGGTTGAGGTCTGTCACCCCCTCTATTTTAAGGAGGAGCTTCAAACTTTCCTGATTGATAAAGCTTATAGCCAGAGTACTGTTTGTGATTATAATTTGTCAGGACAACAGACTAAAACAGAGGAAATGCTATCCTAGTGAATTTCCCTTTATGAGGAGGAAGTATAATTTTTTTTATGTTCCTCAGCCAATAGTTTTCCTCAAAAGAGCTGTCTATCTCTGCAGAATGACAGCTGCAGAGCATGCAGGGAAAAGACTGGGAGCATGCAGCGTGGGAAGTAGGCAGCCTGTGAGGTAGAAAAGCACAGCCCCTTTCTGAGGTCTGCACTCATAAATCACACACAAACACATACACACAAACATACTGCCCAAGACACACATACACACTCATTCTCACACAGTCTTTCCACACAGCAAGCCCATCTGCAGGTGTGAGGGTGATTACTCACCACAAAACACTGGTTGGACAAAAGCAAAAGGAGGCCGTTTAACTGGTAAACTTTAATGCTGGCTCCACAGGAGGATGAGAGGAAAGAAAGAACACACTTCTGGCTCAATGACAGGATGAAATGAAACACAGATAGTTAACCATAACACACACCATAGAGGAACAAGAGG
Source organism: Thalassoma bifasciatum (assembly GCA_008086565.1). Lineage (NCBI taxonomy): Eukaryota > Metazoa > Chordata > Actinopteri > Labriformes > Labridae > Thalassoma > Thalassoma bifasciatum. The sequence goes on from RPOG01001007.1 coordinate 182,355, forward strand.
AGTAAAAAACAAGGTTTCATTTCTAGGAGACATCTCCTTGGTTTCAATGATTTGCTTGCAGGTTGATGTTTAGCTGGAAACATTGGACCAAAGAAGCAGGACACAAATTCTATCTTTCAAATACTGCAACATCACTGGCATACAAGATAAGATTTCATAGAATCCAGATAGGTTAAGTGATGCATTTCTCTGACGCAGCAAAGTAAGGGTTTAAGAATGACAGCTCTTAAAGCTGGTATAGTCTATTAAAAGAAGGCGTCATCTGTTTAATCAAAGACACACTGTGTCACACAGATTTAAACTTCACTGACGTACATTGAGTTTGAGCGAGGCATACAAGTGCAGCTACTCAGACAGATGCCAGTGGGTGATTCTTTCACAAAAGCTGACATAGCACTACTTGCAGAGATGTCAGAATCAGAATCAGAATACTTTATTGATCCCCTAGGGGAAATTGCTTTGAGTTACAGTTACTCCCATTCAGACAGTGTTTAAAATATAGAAAGTACAAATATCAACATGTGCATCTCATACAACGAAAATGAAATGTAAACATAAGATATAAAGATATAAAATATAAAATACAATAAGATAAGATAATAAAATAATAAATAAAATAAAATATGTAAAATCGACCTAAAATCTACAGTTATATACATGTGGCTGACATTGAACAGGCAGACTGTTTGGTGTTCCTCACAGCCCAGTGATCTGAGACGTGTCTGAAAGGTGTAAAGTTAGTGAATCTTGGCTATGTCCTACCAGTGCTCATCTACCAACTCCAACCTCACCAAACAGAGCGAACGTATACTGGCCCTTCATTTTATTGATAGACTCTCAAGTTTGAACAGACAACTGCAGTAAAGCTGCATGGTGGAATTAACATTAGCAAAAACAGCTTAACCTGTGTTTTAGCCTTTAGCTTGTATTTTAGCGTGTGCGCTCTCATTCTCTTATTTAGCCTTCTTCTGCTCTGACCTCCTTTAACTGTCATACAGTCCAGCTCCAATGTCCAACATAACTACAAAATTAATCACAGAAATAATTTTCTACAAGAAAAAGGGGAAGATCCTTATCTCACAGATATTGAGAAATAATTCTTGGAGATAAGGCATTCATGTGAAACAGAGTTGTCAAGCAGCAGAATATAAACTCTCTTGAAAATTTCAGTTTTTCCCAACAAAATAGCAAACGTTACAGATTTAAAAGCTACTGATAACTCACTCTTGCTGACAAATGCTTTACATAATTATGTATAATGACAAAGTGAGAGGAAGCTGCACGGTGGCACAGCGGTAGCGCTTCAGCCTCACAGCAAGAAGGTCGCCGGTTCGAGTCCCCATTTGGGCAAGGTTGGCCTTTCTGTGTGGAGTTTGCATATCCTCCCCATGCATGTGTGGGTTCTCTCTGGGTACTCCGGCTTCCTCCCACAGTCCAAAAACATGCCCACGTTAGGTTAATTGATTATTCTAAAATTGCCCGTGGGTGTGAGTGTGTGCTAAATGATTGTTCGTCTCAGCCCTGCGATTGACTGGCAACCAATCTAGGGTGTACCCTGCCTCTCGCCCAATGACAGCTGGGATAGGCTCCAGCCATCCGCAACCCTAAATAGCAGGATACATAGTTAAGAAAATGGATGAGTGAGAGTTTGTTCTGTAAAAAAGCTTTACATTCTGGCCTTCCAGTCTTATCTTCCCATTCTCATGAGATGTTTTTACCTAGATCAATGTGCTGGTATGGCCCAACCCCAAATGCTACTGTATGAGACGGTGTGAGACGGTGTGTGACTGTGTGTGACTGTATGTGTTACTGTATGTTTAACTGAATGTGTAACTGTATGTGTAACTGTGTGTGTAACTGTGTGTGTGACAGTATGTGTGTGGAGTCTGGTGTAATGATGTCTGCTTCATGGCAGCAGTCTTATCTGTCTGTCTGCATGTATGGCTCATGCATCCTCATTAATGACCTATTTCATGGCACATTAATTGAGATGATTTTAGGGAATGCAACATTAGCAAATCTCGTTGCTCATAACTCTTTCTCTGAGGGCAATATTTGGACATATCATTTTCTAAAACTGGCTCTTTTCACTCTACTTCTGTCTGGTCTCAGATACATACATACAGAGGCAAAGCTCCTTGATTACTGAAAGTATTCATATACTTACAAAACTGAAGAAACTCACAGGGACTTCTACAGTTCCACTGAGCAGTCACTTTTGTCATAAAGCATCACAAATAGGTATTAAGACAGTATTACATTTCTTAACATTGTCTTTAATAAAAGAATAAAAAAAACCTGACTGCTTGTGTCTACCCACCTTTGCCCCAGCCTCACCCCTCAGGTCTTTTTGTCCATTCTGCAAGCTCTCTCTTCATCTCATGCTGAAGTTTCTCTCCTTTTTTTCAGTTAAGTGCTGTTTCTTCTCTGCATGTTAACCTTCAGTGTTTCAGTCTCTCTTGGATTAATACTTTCTCTCTGTTTTGATGTGTTGCCTCACTTTGCATCATTGCCCCTGATAAAACCTCTGATCCAAGAGCCTATGACTTGACTCTGTGGACAAACAGCAGAGTTTTTCTCCTCTTTCCACCCATGTTTCTATCTGCTCTATATCTATCTTCTATCCTTTTGTTCAGCCCTCTTTTCATCCTTGTATGTGTGTGTTGATCCCTGAACACACTCACTTTCACACTCTGCAGGTTAACAGAGCTAATGCAGCCCTTCATGACTCTGCAGGTGACTTGTGTCTTTTACTAAGGAGTGTTTCTTTTCATCACTTGTCCTCTGTTTGCCAGAGCTGGAAACCTTCCTGTAGAAATTTTGCACCATATTATGGTAGCACCACACAGCAACTGCAGATCATCATGATGAGAATCTCCCATTCCACCACATCCCAAATCTGTATTGGATTGAGATCTGGTAACTGTTGAGGCTGTTGGAGTACAGTAAACTTATTGTCATATTCAAGAAGGCGGAAAAATTGTGCTCATGAAGGAATAGACATAGTCACAACAATACTCAGGCTGCGGACTTCAAATCAGGCTCAGTTGGTATAAAGGGGCACAAAGTGTGCCAAGAAAACCTCAATTGAAACGCTCCCATAAGACCTCCAAACCACTAACAATGGGGTCTTCATTTATTTCATCCCTGTCCAGACTGAAACGCTTTTTCTACATCTTCCAAACACAGTTTCAGGTATGTCTCCAAGCACTCTGTTGTTTTGAGTGGACATGAAACAACAAGCATTAGGTTTGAGTTTATTCTGCAGATACTTCAGACAATTCTCCATGAGAGACAATGAATTTATTTTCAATATGCCCTCAAAAGCCAAAGATCAGATTTTTTATCTTCTGTTCAGAGTGCATATCTTGAAGCCTATCCTGAACAGGGATCTTAACTTTTATTGTACTTCATACTCAGTAAATGAGAAAGGGTGCATGTTTTTTTCAAGTTTCAGATTTTATCATCCTGTGACCAGTATTTTTCAAGTTACAAGCTGCATATTACATCATCAAATCAAAAAGTCAAAACCTGCATAGGAATCTAAGAGGGAGGGTCACAGGAGCATTATGGAATGTAATGAGGAGGGCGATTGAGAGCTTAATATTGTTTGTTAGAGGAAGGTCTTCATAACAAACATCCGCCCACTCACCAATGCACACACACACACACACACACACACACACACACACACACACACACACACACACACGTGCATTAAACCAAGAAGCATCTCCTAATAATAATAATAATAATAATAATAATAATTTTTATTCATAGAGTGCTTTTCAAGAAAAACCCTCAAAGTTGCTTTACATTAAAATGTTAAAATTGCAGGTAAGAATAATTGGTAAACAGATAAAACAATCCTTGGAATGGGGAGCCAGTGTAGGTTGTAAAGGATGGGGGTGATGTGTTCATGGGAATGGGTGTGAGTGAGGAGGCGGGCGGTGGAGTTCTGGATATACTGAAGTTTATTGAGGAGGGTGGTGAACCGTAGAGGATGCTGTTACAGTAGTCGATGCATGAGGTAATGAAGGCGTGGATGAGGGTTTCAGCTGCAGGGAAGGAGAGAGATGGGCGAAGGCGGGCAATATTTTTCAGGTGATGGAAAGCTGTTTTAGTTGTTGTTCTTATGTGTTGGTCGAAGTGGAGGGAACTGTCAAAGATTACTCCGAAGTTACGGCACTGGAGAAAGGGTGATAGGGTGGAGTTACTGAAGGTGAGGTGGAAATCTTTGACCGTAGAGGTGAGGAATTGTGGACCTATAATGAGGATATTGATTCTAGAACTGTTGAGTTTGAGGAAGTTTGCTTGTAACCAGGAGCTCATGTCAGAAAGGCAGTTAGAGAGAGTGGAGTGGATCCGTAGGTTGATGGAGTTGGTGGATATGTACAGTTGGATATCATCTGCGTAACAATGGACATGGAGACCGTGGCGGTGGATAATCTGACCGAGGGGGAGGAGGTACAGGATGAAAAGGAGAGGACCAAGCACCGAGCCCTGAGGGACACCTTGGGACAGGGGGGCAGTAGTGGAGGAGCAGTTGTTGGCAAAGATGAATTGTTTCCGGAGGAGAGGGCATCGTCCATGATGAGTAGAAGAGAGTTGAGGCGGGAAAGGAGGATGCAGAGGTTGTTTGTATCAAAAGCATATCATTTTCTATGCTAATGAGCTATCCACCCCTGTCCATCTCAAATCCAAAGTTGAGTTAGGTCTCAGTTGCCTAATGTGATCATCAGGAGGCCCACAGACAGACAGAAAGGCAGAAAGGCAGGCAGGAGGTCTGCAAGGTGAGATGAAGAGGAGAAAAAGGCACAGAGGTGGCTTTGTCGTGTCACTTGTTCACTCATTCCTCAACCAGCTCATTACGCCTGCCAAGACTCATATGAGAGTGTTTCTGTGTGTTACTGTGTGTTAGAATGTGCACTGTGGTTTCTGCTTGATGTGCATTTCAACTTGAATATCTGTCTGATTCTGTGAGCTGTGAGAACTGGATAAATCAAAAAGTGTTTATCATCCCAGAGGGTGAAGGGTGCTTTCTGTGTGTGTGTGTGTGTGTGTGTGTGTGTGTGTATGTGTATATGTGTGTGTGTGTGTGTGATTGTAAGTCTTCAAGTTTGTATCAAGTGGAAGAAAGCAATTAACTTGCCTGGGTGTCTCTTGAGAGATGGCGACACTTTGCGATTCTTTACCACCAGAAATGAAAAGGATCCAGCCGGAGGCAAAGCCAGACACCGACAGCCTCTCAGGTCTGACAACCACAGTTTCCCATCAGGAGGGCTGAGCAGTGGACCAGTGTTTCTGCCAATCATTAATGCTTTAATGAGCACTGATATGTGAGCACTGGTTTAGTTCCGGCCCTACTTCAAGTTTATACGGTCCGGTCACCTGTCTCTTCAAAATGACACAAAAGCAGCACGCTTATGGAAGCTTCTCTGCAAAACACATACCATAGAGGTTTTAGTGGCAATTAAGGCGGGAAAACCTCCCTTGCAGCGAGCTTAATCTCATTAACTATAGTACACAGTGTTTGTAATCTGTCTGTGCATTCAGCCCATTCTACACAATATGCCGTCTTTGTCTCTGGCAGGAGCATTACAAGCTGTTTAGAAAATCTTGAGGGAAATGTGATGCTTCTGTATGGTGGGGCTTAAAAATAAGCCTCTCTCCACAGCACAAAGTCAAACGGGAGAGAGTTGGTCTACAGCCTGCAGGCGTTCAGTGCTGTTATTGACAGACAGGGCCTGATCTGCTAAGATCCCAAACACCCAGCACTAAATTGCATGGGCAAACTAAAAAAATTGCATGCCCTAAAAGTGGGCGTGTTGCAAGTAATCTACTAAGATAGCGCAGTTGGTAACAGGAGCAGACCGCCCTATTTAGATGAGGATTTAGCATGTGCTGCCGTCTATTTCCACTGAAAGTTTGAGAGAGCAGAGTGGCTGTAAACGAAAAATGACAGTTGAATCTACAGAGTTGCAGATCTGTATCATATAAGGATAACCCTCTCATGCGCACTAGATACCAGCTGCACATAAGAAATCATCCAGTCTTCTGTGTTCTTGTGATAAAAATGACAGTTCAGGACTGAGTTGGGATGTATTTTAATCTTGGATTTAATCACGGGGACACATAACTGCTTTGATTGCACACCGTCATCGTTACATTGCACATGGGAAAAACCTGTAAAGACACAGACGTGCTGGGATTTTCGAAGTCTTCAAAAATTAAATGTGGCTCACCTTAGATTTTGGTGCTGACATTATCATAATGTGCAAATTCTGTCAGCTCTTCAAAGAGATGAATTTGTCCTTTACCGCAGCCTGTAGAAAAACATACTTTTCATCCGCCAGCCACATTTGAATTGACAGAAAAAAACTACTGGACAAAAAGCTCTGACTCTTCACATGTCTAATAATCTGCATTTAAGAGCACTGAAACAGAAAAACTCAAGCTTTTTTTCAAAAATTTATTTATTTATTTATTTATAAAGCATAGTGAGGGAGAGAGAGAGAGAGAAAGAGAGAAAATCCGAATCATATTGTAGGCCCTGTTTTTTTGTGCTTGTTTTTTTTAGAAGAGTTTTTTTAGAGTAATTTAGACCTCTTAGGTTGTGGAGATGTCTAAACATTTGTCTGCAGTTTGTTGTATTTGACCACAGCCGTCTGTGCGTAACATTGTTTCACTTTGCACCTACCTTTCACATGCTAAATACAGCCGCTAAAAACAGCGCCAGCAAACCATTTCAGGTTTGATAAATCACTTTTTGGGTGCTAAATGATCACATTTGCATCTACCCTTTCAAGAATTTTGCGCGTCTTGGTGATCTGCATGTATTCTGCATTATTCATGAAGGCAGACGTGCTAAATGGATAGCATGTGCTGTTTTGCTCACACGAGAGACACAGTCTACGTCTGCACCTTGTTAGTAGATCAGCTTTGCACACGCAATTGAGTTTGTATGTGTTTTTGTACACGCAAACCGTCCGTAGATCAGGCCCAAGGTCTCCATCCTGCACTCATATTTAAGTTCATACAGAAGGGTGGCTCAGATGGTGTTTCTGTGCACAAGTACATTTGGATGAGGTCTGATTTCCTGGCATTGCTTCAAAATTGACTGGGTGGCTCCTGTCTCCTTTTATGGGGAGAGTGGCAAGTGAAACTCCCAAATATTTTCTTAACTTTCTTAAGATTTGCAGTCTTTAACAGGGTTGTCATTAATCCATGAAGTCTTTTTTTTTTAACTCCAAACATTGTGCTTAAAATTGATAATAATGACAGATTAAAGGTAGAGTTGAAATTTGTGTGTATAAACAACCTCTGTCACATTTCACTGACCTCAGTGAGCTTGATCATCCATACGATACTGAGAACAGGCTTTCCTGCTGATCTGGTGGGCTAACACCATCAGGGCCATTTTGGTCTTTGCTTGTCTGTCTTGAGTTTTGACCACTGTGTACTACAGGACTATTTTCTTTTAAACCTGTACATAATAATCCTTTCATATCTATACAAACATCATGTGCTTTTTGCCAACATGTTTGTAGATTAAGTTAGCAGGGTGCATGGTATGTTTGGTGGACAAGCCCTTGATGTAACAGGAGGTCTTGTCACAACCTGTTGAGGTTTTATCCCCCATAACTAATGACTAATCATACATTATCCCTGCTCTACTGAACTCTGAAGTCTTACCATAAAAATGAAATATATAACGCAATCAAACATTCTTGTTTGCTAGGTTTCATATACATAAACTTCTGTTTCTATTTCCACTATAATGAATGAAATGTGTAATTTGGGGACAAAGCGGGGAGATTAAAAGTCAGTGAGCAGCTTTAGGCGTATTGGTTAGAAACCCCTGACCATACCAGAAATTTGAGAGTGATTATGGACTCAGACCTGAGTTTTAACAAACACATCACGACAGTTACAAAGTGAGCCTACTATCACTTAAAGAATGTGTCCAGGATTAAAGAACTTATGTATGAGCAGATCCTGGAAAAAGTGGTCCACACTTTTCTCCTCAGTGGACTTGCTGCTACTCGAGTTCTCCTGAAGATCAAAAGAGTTGATAACATTACTCCTTGTCTAAAGTCTTTACACTGACTGCCTGTCAGTCAGATGACTGATTTTATCCCTTGAACAATGGATGTGTTGGTGCTGAAACATTTCTGCAAGCGTATTTTGAATGTCTTTTATTCTTCAGCGGTTTACCCAAATGAAAAATTCTAACAGTTTCTGAGAGATCCGATGTTTTTTACAGCCCATATGATTAGGCATTTAATGATTCTTTGAAAAGACACAGACTGCAGCGCATATTAGAGGAAAGCACAGAGAAGCAGAGATTTCTCCAAAAATGTCAAAAAGAAGATCCTCCAAGGTTATTAACCCCCCACTGAAGTGTCTGCATGACTCTGAGTCAAAAGGAGCATCTGAAGGAGCAACTTCATGAACGAAAAGGTATCGTTGGATGGTATGAATTTCAGGATAAATGAAGCTCTTTCCATCTAGTTCTTACTCCATATATGCAATTTCACACGTATTTCATGCTAATGTGTGGTCACTCTTTTAGAACAGTGTACCAAGCACTATTAGGATAATATGAGCATATTTTAATGTTGACAATATGTAGCAACCTTTCTAGAACAGAGTAATGGGCTGTGTTTTTCCCGTATACAAGCATGTGTTTACGTTCTGCAGTTTCAGAAATGTGTTTCAAGTCCTTTTTGTTCTGTGTCAGCATGATTTCTAATCTTAATCTATACTGTGCTATGTGTAAATATCTTCTCCTTTGCTTTCAGATTCAGCTTTTATGTCATAATAAGGAGAAGACATTCTTAAGTCGCTTGTGTGCAAAGAGAGAGAAGTTCTGGGTAGCTAGACATTCTGGCAGTCAAATACCTTTTGTTTTTATATCATAAGAGAAAAAGGCTCATAAGTTTTACTGTACATATGTCTTTTCATTGCTAATGTTCAATTATCAAGGTTTTTTTTTCAGTCTGTTTGATTGAAGGGCTTTTCATCTCTAAATCCCCAAAATTCAATTCTCTATCTTTTTTTTCTTTCTTTTTTTTTTTTAACTTAAAATTGTTTATCTCTTATAACATGCAGTGAATTGGAAATTATTTCAGACATTGAAAGTTCACAGTATTCCAGAGAAAAATGGGCATGAGGATTTACTCACTGGACATTTTTGACCATTTTATAGTCCCAACAAGCCAAAGTTTCTGGCAATAGGCAGGCATTCTGAGGTTCAGGTGTTTAAGGGTTAAAAACTCTAGCTGGTTTACAAAGCAATCAGTGTTTTAGGGCCAAAATATATCAGTGATCTCCTAATCCAGTATGACCCACCAGGGCCACTCAAGTCATCTGGAGCAGGTCAGCTTTTAGTTCCCACAGTCAGAAGCAAACATTACGAAGTGGTATTCAGCTTATATGTGCCAGATATATGACAGACTCCCAGAAAATATCAGGTCTTCTGAAACTCTCAGTTCCTTTAAATCCTGGTTGAAGACTCACCTTTTTACAGCTACCTTTCATTGAAATACTTTGACTTAAATTTTTATTTTTCTATTTGATTTCACAACTATGAATTAAACTTTGATGCTGATCTTAAAATTTATTTAGATATATTCTGAACTTCTTTTGTACATTTTATTTCATTTTACTTTTTGCTTGAACCAATGTTTTCTTTAACTGCATCAAGTTATAATTCGCCCAAAGATGTGTTTTGTCATTGCCGTTTTTTGTTTGCACTTTTTTATGCTGTATAAACCTAAACATCATACCTCAAAGTCTGCACAAATGAAATCACATTAACTCAACCCATTGATAGAAACTCAAAAACAATGCTGGGAGTTTTGAATAATCTTATTCACAAAATGAAATCAGACCCAGTGAGACTATTGAGGGGTGTTTTTTCTCAAATAAAAGATAAGTGAGTCTTCCACATACGTAAAATATAAAACACAACATATCACAGAATATGCTTTTGGCTCTCATGCTACAGTATTTAGATTTGTTTTGTAAAACTTGATGAAACTGGTGCCAAAAGCACTTGTCACATGGTTATCAATGACTTTATTTTTGGAGGATAAAAGGAAATGGTGCAAACCCAGATCAGACAGTATCTGTGTGAAAATGATTTGTGTGTGTTCCAAAACAGCACAGAGACGATATCGAAATTACCTAATCATCAAGGAATAAAATTTGGCAGCAGTATACAGAGTGAGCATAGATGAGACTAATTTACTAAACATACCCTCCAGTCTCATAATTACATGTAATTTTACCGGCATAATTAACTAATTTAATTACTACTCCTCAAGAGCATCAATTATTGATATTACAGAGCATTCAGATGGCAGGCGGGGCTCTCCATGTGGCGTGCATTCAGAGGGTGGTAAACACATGCTGGCTTTCTGAGAGTCTTGGCCAGCTTCCTGTTAGCACTTAGTGAAGGAGTGAGAGAGGCAGAGCAGAGTAACGGGAGGAGAGAGAGAGTGTGTGTTTGCGTTTGTATGTGTGAGAGAAAGAGGAAAGAGAGCATGCCATCACAGGCATCCTGCGCTTCCTTGCACATTTCACTTGAGCTGTGCATCAGCCTCGTGTGGCCTTTCAGAGGTAAGGTTTTTTTTCTGCCCTCAGAGAGTGGGATGTCAGTCTGGGAAAATTTTGTGAGGGAGGGCATATTTATCTGTCATTAATCAGCGGCATATTGTGAGTTAGCATCAGACCATACAGCACAGTCCATGTCAACTGCTAATATTTGGTAATTTACTCTTTCCAAATTTTTATCCTCAACAAACAGATCACTATGGGAACTTTTATACATCTTAACCAAGTCTTATGTTTCCTTTTGTTAATGTGATGAACTAATCCATCCATCCATCCATCTTCTTCTGCTTATCCGGGGTCGGGTCGGGGGGGCAGCAGCCTAAGCAGGGAAGCCCAGACTTCCCTCACCCCAGCTACTTCGTCCAGCTCTTCCCGAGGGATCCCGAGACGTTCCCAGGCCAGCCGAGAGATGTGATCTCTCCAGCGTGTCCTGGGTCTGCTCCGGGGTCTCCTTCCGTGAGACAGACTATATCTAGCCCTAACTTCTCAACCTCACACACCAGCTCAGGCTCCTTCCTCACCAGAGAGATGACATTCCACGTCCCTAGAGCTAGCTTCTGCAGCCGAGGATCAGACCGCCAAGGTCTCTGCCTTCAGCTGCTGCCCAGCTCACAATGCACCCGACCCCTATGGCCCCTCCTGCAGAGGGTGAGCCCACAGGAAGGGGGTCCCATGTTGCCTATTCGGGCTGGGCCCAGCCGGGCCCCATGGGAGTAGGCCCGGCCACCAGGCAATCGTCATCATGCCCCACCCCCAGGCCTGGCTCCAGGGGGGGGCCCTGTGACCCGCGTCCGGGCAATGGAAACCTGGTATCATTTATTTTTATCATCATTAGGGGTCTTGTTTAGCCACTCTTTGTCTGATCCCTCACCTAGGACCCATGGGAGACGCTACCAGGGGCATAAAAGCCCCGACAACATAGCTCCTAGGATCATTAGGACACGCAAACCCCTCCACCATGATAAGGTGGTAGCTCAGGGAGGGGATGAAATAATCCTTCCTGCTTAAATTTCACCCAAATGAAGAACAACAATGCTTGAGTGGACTATTTTAGTTTATGTATATTCTTGATCATGTTTTATAATATTCTCTAAGCTTCCCCAACCTGGAATCATAAAAATCAAACATTTTACATCCTTTAGAGTCCAGGATAAAGTGGCTGTGTCAGAACAGATGACATATGCAGACTGTGAGGTGACAGCAACCAGATGTGTGTCGTTACAGCACACATCTGGTTGCATGAAAGTAGCAAGAGAATGTTGCTCCTTTACTGGAGCTTTAGCTTTAGCATTTTAGACCCTTTTTATTTTACACATAATGTGTCGAGCAGCTAACTGAGCGTTAAAATATTTTTATTTGTTAGAGATTTTCATAGTATTACTACTCAGTGTAGTGCTGTTTAGTTTCACCCTGTGTGTTTCCATCCATTACCACCCACTTTTGATCCATTAGTACTCTTCAAGACCTGCAGTGAACAGCTTTCAGGAGAAGTGCCTCAAAAAGCTTTGAACCATGAGTATTAAACACTCTCAGCGCAAAAAAGGATGTGAGGCTGCTGGAATTAATGGCATAGAAGACTGTCACCCTGTATATAACTGAAAATATAACTGAAACTGCCTGTAATATTTAGACTCTAAAACTGTATTGCATTTAAAAATGTGCTTAAAAACTTTTCATTTTAAAACAAAATTTGATTGTGGTTCAACCATACATATAGTACTATTAAATTTGTGGGCATTTGCTGGCATGAAAAAGTGCATACTATGACCAACTCCATCATCGGATCACTGCAGTATCGTTTGTGAAGCCCTGAAGCCATGTGATGTCATACTGTGGGTGGGGGTAGAGTAGGGAGGTAATGTCTGTACTTCCTGTTTTTTGATTTTTTGTTCTTTCTGTTTACCTTGCTTTTTGATGATTTTCTTGTGACCCTTGTAGGCTTGTGAATCATTTGCCACCATAATGTGGGTGAAGACGCTGTTTCAGCGGAACATACTGAGCCAAAGCATCTGCACAGACAGGCATGTCTCCAGTCAGCTGGCTGACCTGTTCTTGAAGAGGAGAGGTGAGACTCTGAGCACTAGGGTGAAAATGAAGTGTCTGACTGTGTGTCATCATGGACAAAGTGTACGAAAATATAAGGTGAATCAGCCAGAGGGAAAGCGCTGTGCACCTGCAGGTCAATGTGTCATTTGAGCTCGACATCTCAGCTCACGTTTGTCTGACTGATCATATTTTGTACGTTCAACATTACACTGCACCTAGTGTGTGTTCTGACATGTTCGTGCACTCACACAACTGTAAATGTGTGTGTGCCCCAAACATCTCCTCTGTGCTCCACTCTAATTATATTCATAACAGCAATCTGAATGTGCAGGGCCCATGATGAATGTGCCACCCAAGTGTGACTTGTTCCTAATAGGATTCTTGGATACGACAGTCAACAACAGGGGCCCCGAGTGGCAGACAACGCCCCACACAGAGTCACACAGTGTCACACACATATGGTGTCACACTTATAGTGTCACACACAGTGTCACATACACACATAGTGTTGCACACACAATGTCACAGAAAGTCATACTCACACAGTGTCAGTTTTGTGTCACACACATACACATACACACACAAACACACACACAAACAGTTTCACACACAGTTACACAGTTTTGTACACAGTATTGGGACTCACAGTCCCACGCGCATGCAACCACATACACACATACACATATACATACACATATACACACACACACACACTCTCTCTCTCTCTCTCTTCCTCTTTAAGAGTGTGGTGAGGGCTGAGTGGTTGCACCAAAAATTCGTTTTTGCTGTAACACATCTGATAATGAATTCACATTAACCAAAATCAACATAAGGTTAAGTTGTGCCAGGCAACGCCACCCTGGGAGTTTCACCCAGGGAATTCACGCAGTTTAATAAATAGGACACACAGGGTCGTTATACTGACTAGGCTTGAGACGTGGTTCCAGGTATAATAAAAACAATCTTTATTTGTTAAACCAATTTAAAAAATATATCATTAAAACACCACTCACACAAAAGGGGAAGGGAGGAAGAAAGAAAAAAAAAGTATTCAGGTGCTGAG